>JAOPFK010000066.1:0-223643 GCA_026122265.1 Ammodytes dubius | reverse complement strand
GCTAGTCACGAAACATAATCATGTTAGTCACAGTAGCTCTTCAAGCTAGCAAAGGTCAGCACTTTCACGACAGTTCGCTATTACATCAATTGCACTATTGATGAATGGTCACAAGTCAAAGTTGCACTCCATGCAAAAGATCTGCTCAAATTTGCTTCGTCCCTATTAGCTTCGTTCTCAGCATTACATTAAATTGAGAGTCTGTGATGCAGCTTTGCAAGAGTGGGTTTCCATACAACAGGTGTCACTTACCTCAGTGACGTGAAGGAGGAGCTCCTCAACTAGCTCACTAAAACTTAACTTGGACTGCTGATAAAAAGACTGCCAATAGGTCCAAATTTATATATATGTATCAGTTTACAAAGGCAATAGGAAGAGCAATGTCGGAACTAGGGCTGAATATTGGCAATGGGTCACAAAAATAATATATCACGATACATTGCGATATCGATTTTTGGAGCTGGGAAAATACAGATATCATTTAAAAAATATCGATTTTTGAGCACTGTGTAAAAAACTTTGATATTTTTCACTACTGCAGGGGGGACACACCAATTGTGTTTGTGGCATTCCTTCTGATATTACGTATCCGATCATGACTTTTAAAAGATACTTTAAAGAACGTTTTATAAATGTTACCACTAGGGGTCATTATGTGCAAGTACAGTATGTATTTCTACGCTGATGACACCACACTCTATATTAGGTGTTGATCCTGATTTTGCTTTTTTTTCGCCCTTCCATGCCCAAGGCCTGAATACTGCAATACCTTACTCTCAGGTCTCATTGAAATATCAACCATCACAATTTAAATTTTTTCTAATCTGGTATCCTCCTCCGCTTTAATGGGCGTTTCACACGGGTCGCGTTTTTTCGCCCCTGGCAATGCACTCTCAATGGAGAGGCGAGCGGGCAGAGAGAAGGCGCAGCGTTCTGTCAAGCGGCACGACAAGCGGGCGCACTCCCTGGAACGTGCTCGCACTCATATGAGCCGTTGTAAAGTTGAGAACTGTTTATCTTTTTGTCGCGGCGGTTGAAAAATCACAATCTCCTACCGTGTGAAATAGTCTAAATGCTTGAGAATATTTCTTAAAATCATGGCAGTAGTTCCGGACCGATGTCAGGAGCAAAGGCTCTCCAAATCACTATCTACTTTCAAATCACTTATTTAAAACAATTTTTTATCTACCTGCCTACCAATGATTGCATAGCTTTTATATGTTATATTGAGTTTCTTCTTCGTAGCATTCCTTTACGAGCGCAATGTATTTGTCATCCTACACAAGTGAATTAAAAAAAAAATGGATCGCACTGACAAGAAACAACAATTCATCAGGTGAATTGTTTATTTGGCAACATCAACTGCAACACAGCACACAGGGTGGAAATACTATAAATTATTAACAATAAGTTAGTTAAAAATCGTATTAAATATATATTTTTATATGAATAAAACACAAGATAACTTAACCACAGTTTTGTCTGTGCCTCAGAATTCTTTTAAAAGAAGACAGCCAGTTACAACTTGTTCTAAAACGTATTCCCACTCCTCCCCATAATACGGTTGTTTGTACGGAAGAAAATTAACGTAAAAAAAAACGAAAAATTACGTTACTTTAACAATAGTGAGGATTAAGCAGGTTTCTTATTTTAGTATCACATATGTGGCATTACTCAGAATTACAGACATTCATTCTTAAATTCTTTACCTTATCCTCTGAATTTAGAGATATGTACTCTCTCAATGACTCAAATCATCTTTGTAACTTTACAGTAGCATTAGCAAATAACTAATTAATAATTCCTATTATTCAGTGTACAGAGTCCTATTCTATGCAATCCACATACAAGGCTTCAAAGTGCTTCTTTAAATAAAACACCAGTAATACAATGCAGTGAGGTTAAATTGAACAAGCTCAAGTCTTAACATCACAAATATTTCATTTGCACATCCTGCGTTTGGTGGTACAAAAATCAAATAAGAAAATAGAATGCTGAAAAACACAAAACTGGATAAAAAACTACGCTCTAAGGGGGCGCCCTTGCTCAGTTGGTTTGGGCGTCCCCCCATGGGCCTCGGCCAGCAGCGGACCCGGGTTCGATCTAGTATCTCTATGTTTAACCCCTAATAAGCAGAGATTCTAATACATCAGAAGACTAATACTACAATTCATTGTTTGGCAGTCATTTTGCGGACACCAAAGGAGTGCCAAATCCCCCCCACCCCTCGTATTGACACATATTGACTTTATGATAAATAAAAATTAATAAATAAAATTGGTTAAAAGCATTATGTGTGGGCGCTCCGGTGGCGTAGTGGATAGAGCGCATACCATATTGGCTCCGGCCTTCGTTGCAGTGGTCGCGGGTTCAAATCCGACCCGTGGACCTTTACTGCAGGTCATCCCCCCTCTCTCTGTCTCCCCATTTCAACACTGTACTGTTTAATAAAGCTTAAAAATGCCCAAAAAACTATCTTTGAAAAAGAATAAAAAATAAAAAAAGCATTATGTGCGTCTATTAAATCGAGTCAAAACACATGAGCGTTTTAAAAAAAGACTGAAAGAATGGCAGCCATCTTAGTTGTAGTCAATCATCAGTAAAGAAGACAGTGATGGTGGGTGTCTCACAGCTCAGTGTCTCCCAGGCGGTCCATGTTCTGGACGTAGACGGGCAGCCTGTGGTGGACCATCTCCTCTCCTTCTCTCTGCTCCCGACTCTGCAGGGCAAACAGCTGGACAGGGAAATACAACACACGTCAGATATACACCAATACCATTCAACCAGACCTTAGTATGACACTAATGAGACAAAATAATCGGTCAGCGGCAAAACAAAAACAAGACTGGAAATGGAATAAGCAAAAACTAAAATTGGATTGCGCACGGCGTAGTAAAGTTGTAGTAAAGCAACAGACAAAAACAAACAGGCAATCCAACATCATGGGTTCATGGCGCATGCTCGGAAGATGGAAAATAACAATTGCCGTGCCTAAAATGAGGTTATGACCCGTGTCCCAAAACATCCATTTCACCTTCAAACACAAATAGAGGCTAAACGTGGTGTTCAAAGCTCTGTTTTCAGTGATCTAAAACTCCCTTTTCCACCGTTTTCTGTGTTGACGGGAGGCCATATATCTAACTCTAATGCACTTTTACGATTGCCAAAGAGTATCGCACATATCTGTATTGAACAGGCACATCTGATTCAACTGAGGAAATACACAGCTGGGGACAGTCCTAGACTGTTTTAAAATAAAGTGGGGGCTCTTTTCAATCAAACTTTTACCTAAATAATGGCAGTTTTAACTAAATTATGGATTCTTTTTAGCCCAAAAAATGGGACTTACTGTATTTCAACCTCACTGTACCTTGAAAACAACTCAAAAAGATGGAAGTTTCTCAAGCACATACAGTACAAGAAACTGTTGATACGACAGGAGATGTCAAATATCCAGGTATCCTTTTGACCATAAGAATACTGTTGGTATATTCGTTATGTTATTCTCACCTGCTGGCGTATCTGTTCGTTCTCGTCCGTCAGGCATGTTGGTCCTCTGGACTTCTGCGTCAAAGCTCAGCAGTACGGGCTGGGGTGGAGACAGTTAAGGACTGGGAACCAGCAAATACTCTCCCTGCATTCCGAATCGCATACTTTCTACTATTTAGTATGGTAGAAAAAAGATTTAGTATGTCCCGATTCTTGTGGCCAGATTTAGGGTGGTTTAGAAAGACCCGGATGTCTACTACATATGGCCAAGATTTTTAGTGTTGAAAACAACATCCTATTTGGGCGATTCTGACCCATGATCCAGTGCGAATCTGAAGTGACGTCACATCAACGGATCCTCCATATGAAAACAAACAGGGATGTGACGGATATAAAAGCAAGAGGCAAAAATCAAGGCGCAATTGTTTATGAATGAAATAAATAAATAAGTAAAAGTATGTCCCAATTAGTATGCCTACTGCATCCTAACTAGATTCTTTTTATCGTCGGATTTAGTATGTAAATAGAAAAGAGAAAGAGTATGCGATTCGGAACGCAGGGACTGTTTAAAATGACAGTGTAAAAAACCCTATTCCATCTTATCTAGAAAGCTGGGCATTAAGGTGGAGACAGCGATTCTAAGAGGGCTTTTTACAGAGCCTAGGCTGTATATTAAAGGTGAAGTTAAGCGGTTATTTTATGTTAATATAAGTGTTAAATCGCTCTTATTCATACAGTGATCACTTACATAATGTGCGCGTTTCATAAAGCCGATCTCTCAGTCAGCTGCTTTGCATGTAATCAGCAAATAAACTTATTGGAGTATCCCGAAATTTTTATCCAATCAGAAGAGAGAAAGCTACAAACCGACACTCGTCTCACTCATATATAGTATATAACTCCATGGTCTCACTGCCGGTGCACGCCAGAGCAACAGATGGGTGATGTGTATGCGCCTACAATGGTGGAGCAGGTAAAATCCTTCCCAATGTCTGTTTTGATGGTTTTTAATCTTGTTTTATCACACTTATGGATTGGATGATGCTAGATAAAATTGCTGCTTGAGACCGCAAGTGCATTAATTTGGGGACGTTGGGATGAGCGGGGGACTGCTAACTGCAGTAATGACAGGAAGCTAGCTAAAAAATGACCTTCCGCTTACGCACCTTTAAACACTGGTTTTTTTCGCACACACACCACACACACACACAGGTATGACACGTAGGATGTGAGAGTTACTTGATTTTGACAGAAAAAAAAAGTGATTTTGACAACAAGTGTTCTACAAATCGCCCCCGACCTTTTTTGCTTGTAAACTTGAAAAGGATGGATACATGGAAGAGGACGGCAGGAAGTTGTGCAGGAGGCCAGGAAGGTGTCGGCCCACTGGCGGGGAAGTACGGAGAGAAGGCGGGGTTTAGTCGGGCGAGGGGGATGAAGGGCAGAATGAACCAGTCCTTCCACTCCACCTGACCCTGAAGCCCAAAGCCTGCCTCTGGAAGAAATCCTGAGTCTTCTCCAGGTTTGTTCTCTACAGGGCAGAAAGAAGGTATTGTATATGGTAAAGGGATTGAAAATTATTAGCGCCTTTTTTAGCCGATTTTTCAGCCCCAAAAGCACTTTACATTTTTACCAACATTCACCAATTCATACACCATCATACACCGATGGCAGTAGTTGCCATGCAAGGGCCCTCTAAACCATCGGGAGCAATTTGGGGTTCAGTGTCTCTTTGCCCAGGGAACTTCGAATGTGGCGGGTAGGCGGGGGATCAAACCCTTGCCCCTGCACTCCAGAGAACGAACCCCCTACCCGCTTCCCACTGGACCTGTATGATGAGCCCTTTGTTTTTAATTCAAAAAGTTTAGGATATAAGGGCAAAGTTTAGCAAGGATTCACAATCGAACACATTGAAAATAAAAACTTCAGCACACAAAAGTTGAGTGATTAACTTTAAGAAATAATAAATGATAATTCAGTTGAGCATCTAGAAATCAGAAATTATTTTGTAAAATAAAGAAAGTGAACTTTATAATCTAGTGGAAACTGGCTGTTGATTTTTTTTTTTTCAAAACTCTTATTCAGCCTTCAACATTAAACCGGTTTCCCTCAGGGATCTCCAAGTTCACTGTAAGACTTTTTAATACTTTTTGATGTCACTTAAAATGAAATGGTTCAATGCTCTTTTCATGCTTTTTAAAACCCCTGTGGATCCCTGATAAAAGTGGGGCGCTACTGGTGGTGCTGATGACGTTAACCGGTACAGGTGGCCTAGCTTGTTGCTGTGGATCTGTAAATCCTCCAGTCTGCGAACAGACGTCTGTCCAGGTAGAGCCAGTACTCCTTCAGACCAGACAGGCGAAGCTCTGCACAAACTGCTGCAGTCTGTCGATGATCTTATCCACCTGGCGATAAAAAGATTGTTTTAGGATTACAGAAACAACTAGACAGTAGTCATCTGAAACATATTTTTATACATGTGTTAAAGCCCTTGAAAAAACTAATCCACAAAATCCTGTCATGTGGGGGATTTTGTTGCATGATAGTAAAGATTGAAAAGGTTAGGAATTTTATTAATCCAAATGAAAATATTGTCATTTAGTATGATAAACTTTACGGAAATTATGTTTAGATGAAGGGGCTATGCTCTGGTCCTTATACGTATAAAGTGTTTTGAATAGGGTTGACTAAAAACCAGTTTCAATCAAGTAACTTGAGAAATATCTATTGCTTTTACTCAATCTTTCAGATGCCGCTGCTTACTGCGGGGTTTGAGGCCACGCTCTTTAAAAATAAAATTGCACAGATGATTTCTAGAACCCCTGGACTATTGAGGCCCAAAATTTTTTATGTTTGGACATTTAATTTCCCCCCCTGTCCAGTTAAATCCATAATTCCAAATTCAAATATTTCCAAAATTACCCAGGTAATTTCCGCCCCTTTGCAACCTACTTTCGAAATAACCCGGTGGCCCCTTTGCCCGAACCTTCTATCAAAACAATGTCTGTTGCCATGAAGACCGTTTGATACGGCCACGCCCACCAGTCCTGTCAAAAACGGTCTTAGACAGTAAAAAGCAAAAGAAAATAAAAGTTATAAATTTATTTATTTTAAATTTTTTTTTTCTAAAAGCTTATTGAGAGACCCCAAAATGATATCTTATTGGCTTTTTATTTTTTAGACCAGGTTTCTAGATGCTTTAAAAATCTTCCATAGCCATATTCGGCCAGGTCACCCCGAAGCCCTTTTCCCTTGTCTTTTTGATGTCACTGTCCAGGTTTTTGGGGTGTGGTGAAGCCTCTGTAGATCAGATACTCTCTGACGTGTTCGTCTGTCCTCTCCACTGCAACCCCATGGCCACCTCTCACCCTGCAACGCCACAATTTTAACACAGTGAATAATACGGTTACTATAAGGTTTCCATGCCTTAATAGGGTTTTAATAAATAAAAACAATTTGAAATTATTGTAAACAACATTAAATTGATTACTGACATTAAAAAGTTCATTTTTGTATTACACATTTTCTGAAAGTTTGAATAAATATACAAAAATTTAAAATTTGGGAAATGTCCCTAAATAATAATGGTAATTTGTGTCTCTTTAAAAATTAAATAAAATAAGATGTTGGATTAACAGAGTTCAAATCTTTATTTCATTTAGAAAACTTTTAGTGTCCACAGTTTTTACAGAAAAAGATTTTGGATAGCCCTTTTCAGAAAAAGATGTAAAGGAAGTTCATTAATCATGCTAAACAACATAAAGAAAACTCCTTATGTAATATAGAATAGCGTAAGAATGTTATGGAAAGTTTGTTGATGTGAGTGCTTTAGAAGTTGAGAGTTTTGGTTCAGAGTATTGGGGGGAAAAATTCACTTTTTATGTCCTGTCTTTGTTCTTTAAATTTTTTTGATTGTAACTCATTTGGGTTAGACAAAGAAGAAGGACTTGTGCAGCATCGGTTGGTGGTAATGTACATTTGGGTTTTTACTTTTTATTGAAAAATTTGTCTGTTTGCGTCTGTATAAATTTCATATAAAACCACTTTAATGGCCATTATATCAACATTAGTTTAATTTCAACACTCCAACCCCAAAACTTCTAAAGCATTTTTATCAAAAAATTTCCTAATAATTCTTGCATATTTTCATTTTCTGATTTAAAAACCCGCAGTGTGTAAAATTTGGGGTTTTTTTCCTAGAGATTTTGGAGAAAGTAATTATAAAATCCATAAGACATTTAATAAGTGAAATAGCAAAATTTTTTTTTTTAATTTTTTTTTTTCCCTTAGAAAGGGTCTCATATTGCCCCCTTTTTCCCCCTTCTTGGACAAGGCCCCAGTCCCCCCCACTTGAAAGTGTCATAGTTGGAATGTCATCAGGTGATTTTTAAAAAAGTAAAATTGTTCTTTTTCCCCTTAAGGCCACTGTAGCTTCTGTTATTATTCAAAAGGTTGGGGGTTCCCAGGGAGCGTTGCTTCTGAAAATTTGTAGAACTTTTTGATATGTATTTTCACACTGCACTTTAAAGGTTTTTCAGTGGTAATATGACTCATCAAGAAACCCTGATGACATTCCAACTATGACACTTTCAAGATGGCGGCACTGGCCTTGGCCCCAAAAAATGCAGAAATATGGAATATATGAGCCCCCCTTTTCTAAGGGAAAAGAAATTATTTAAAAAAAATGTTCAGTATTATGCACTAAATTAAAAATTACTTATGGATTTTTAATTACTTTCTACAAAATCTGTTGGAAATAAAACCCAAAAAATTCACCCACTGCGGTTTTAAGATACATTTTTTTTTTTAAAAAATGTGAAAATAAAATTTTTTTTTTAAAAAAAAAAAAAAAAAGGTGTACCAAATTTTTTCTGAAAATTTTAGACACCAATTTTGTTGTAAAAAAAAAATAAAGTTTTAACTAAGGGGTTTATCCAATTTTTTGTTTTTTTTTTTTTTAAAGAGATGAAATGTTGAAATTGAATTTTTTTTTTTTTTCATGTAATCATCTGGTTATCTAAGTAAGTAATATAGTTTTCCCTTATTCACCTCAGTGTTCCCTGAAATTTTCTGAACAAGTGTAGCAAGGTACAACATAAAATATTAGGTACAATAAACTACCCCTAATTTTATAGCCTATCTTTGAAAAAGTCAATAGGCCTCAATATTGCATGTGCTATTTAAGGTTTTACGAAAAAAATTGTGTAGGTCTCCTTCCGTTTCGGTGCTAAAAAGCTTTCAGAAAACCCCCATTCAAAAAAACAAAAAACTTATGCATTTAAACTTACCCCTCAGCAAATTAAGGATGGTCTTTGCTAATAAGATACAGTAAAAAAAATGTGTTTTTGAATGTCAAAAAGAGTTGGTTATGTTTATCCTAAAGAGGGGTTTTTTTTTTATAACCTATTCTGTACTTTAAAATAACACTTGTAGTTATGTGCTTTAACGCCGAATTGACAAACGGATGCTTTATGCGGTTTTTTAAAGCCTTTTAAAAAAGTGGTATTTTGACGTACTCGGTGGAGAATCAAGATGTTTTAAATTGGCAGATTGTTAGTGGAGTTTAGCTTGTTCGTGCGAGAAAACACCGAGGACCCCGTTTTACACACCCTTTTTGATTGAGCGAGGAAAATAAAACGATTTTTGGGGTTGAAGTGCCCCCTGGGAAACAGAGCTGCTTCACGGCTGATATTGAAAAAAAAATAAAATGTTAAAATTTCAAAAAAAGAGAAACCCTTCCTGTTGTTTTTCCCCCCTTGCAGTCATGTGGATGCATGTGACAACAGTAGTGGTGGAAAAGGACCCCCCCGGCGGCCAAACGTGATCCACATAATGACCCTTTTACAACTTCCAGGTGTTTAAAATTTTAATTAGCACATTTTTTATTCCCAAATTTTTTAAGTTAGTTAGCAGGTAATATCCCCCAGAGAAACCTGACAGCTGTGTGCTGACCCAATTTTAAGACTTTTTTTTTCAGTTGTACCCCCTAGTGGACGTTGTTTGGTAGTGTCAGGTTCGTTTTTTTAAAGTTTAAATTTCCATCCTCTGGGGGTTTTTCGTTGAAGAAGAAGCAGTTAGAGTGTTGTAAACCAGTTTTTTTGGGGGTTGATTTGCCCTTAGTACAACTGTAATATTGGGGGTTTTTTTTTAAATGTATTAATGTTTTTACTCATGTGGTCACTCACATGTCAACCCATTGTATGTCTTAAAAGGGGTATGCTATGAGCTAATGTTTTGCTATTATTTGTCAATACAAACTGAATATAACTTGTGAAGGTTTTTAGGTGAAATTCTGGTAATTAAAAAGTGATTGTTTTGGGTTTTAAAAACATGTTTGTTTGTAGTTTTCAGTGGCAGTGGGGTTTTTAATAATACAACATTTATTTGTTTGTTAAGTGTTGTTCATTCATTATGTTAGTTTTTTTTTAATAGGGAGCTTTTTTTTTGCGTTTGTTTTTTAAAGATGGGCGCTGGGGGCCTGGGTGTTTTTGGGTAGCTTTTTCATTTGGTCAAAGCACTTTAAGGGTTTCAATTTTTTTTAAAAAAGGGCAAAAGACAAAGGAAGGAGGCTGCTAAAATTCCTTTTTTGATTTTGTTTGTTTAAAAACAAGTAAAAATTTTGGGGAAAATTTTTTGGAAGCCATGAATGTAACTAAAATTCTTTTTTTGAAAAGGGTAGCAATGTTGCTTTAATATTGTTTTACATATGCTTTTACGTTTCTAACCCAGCTGAAAAAACAATGACTTTAGAAAGTTTTGCCATGAATGTTGTGATTTTGTAGAATCAGCGCAGTTGATTGAAAAATGGCTCCGTTACATTGAATCATGCGCATGTGTCCAACTGCTTGGATCAACTTGGCGAGCTGGCTTTTTTTTGAATGTTAATTTAATGGGTCTTTTGATGTTAAGTTTTTTGTAAGTTTTAAAACTGTTGTTGTGTTTGTTGAAGGTGTGGGTTGCTATGGATGGTTTGAGGACGGAGGGGGGGGGAACATGACGGCCAGACTATGCTCAGAGGAAAAATGAGAATCTCTAACGTCATAACTCAACTCCGGACTTCATTATTCCACTAAAGCGTGTGGGGTTTTGTGTGTGTGTGTGTTGTGGTGTTGTGTGTGTGTGTGTGTGTGGTTGTGTGTTGTGTGTGTGTGTGTGTGTGTGTGTGTGTGTGGGTTTTGTGGTGTGGGGGTTTGGGGTTTGTGTGTGTTTTGTTGTTTTAAAAAGACTATTCCTGGACTGGACCTGGTCCCGCTGTGTGTCCGTCAAGAGTAAACCGGGTCAATGGAAAACCCTTAAAATCAAAGGTGGCCCCCAGTTGCTGATCAGAGGTAAAAAATTTAAATGTTTGTGTATGTTCTATTTCGAAAGGAGTATTAGGGCCACGTCGAAAAACGGTTGTGACTTTAAAAAATTTGGGGCTTAATATTCGGGGAAAAAAAATAATTTTAAAATTTCCCTTGAATAAAGTCTTTTTTGTCAAGAAAAAAACTAACTAAGTGAAACATATTACAGCTAATTTAAAAAAAAGAGGGCAACATGTCAAATGGCAGACCTTTTTTTGGCATTCACCAATTATTTGGTTCCCCCTCCATTTGTCTAGGTGACCATCCATACACTTTAAAACTTTTGAAACAATTAAAATGCTGGACTTTGCTATTGTCCTTTGTATTTGTCTTGAGTCAACAAAGTTCATTTTGTGTTCCCATTTAAACTTTTGACGGAACAACTTCTTGTGTTTGCTTACAGAGTTTTTGGGGCGCAAAGATAAAGGTTCCCAGTGTCACCCCAATAAGCTAGCCAGAAAGAAGGTCCAGTCTTTGTTTGAAGGAAGGTTAAAAGCAGGGCCCCCAACCCTCCCCTGAATCAGATACACACAGGCTTACATCACGGGGGAACAGCTCCCAGGAAACCCCCCGGACCAGGAACACCAATCAAACCAAAGATATCTTAAAAGCCACCAAAAGGAAATGCCAATCAGAACAGTGTAACAAGGGGTGTCTGGCGTTGGGGAAAACAGTTTAAACGAAGTTACTCTGGATTGGGAAAGTAAACCCAAACCCGGGGGACTTAATTTTTTCCTTCTTTTTTCAGAGAGCTGAATGCCCCTAAAGGGGGGAAAAAAGAAGCTTGGTGGAACTTGTTCATACTTTTTCTAAACCCAAAAAAGCGAAGGAATCTGCAGGTTTGAAGGTCCCAAGTTCTGTTCTCTTTGACGGCCTGGACGGTGCGACTTCCTTGGACTTCCACAACATCGAGATCTGCTGAGTTACAGACCCCACCTCGGTGGAGTGCTGTGACAAATCTCATCAGGGGAAATTGCTTCCTTGTCCCTTGGAAACCCCAAACCCGCAGCGCCAATCAGATCCCCCTGACTGTGTTGGCGGTTTTGACAGGGTCAGGGTTTTTCTCCCCCAAGAAGGAGGAGTATTTCCGGAAGAGTTCAGTGATGAGGAGCGGCCAGCAGAATACCCCACATCAAGACACCCCGAGCCCCAACCCCGGTCCGACCCCTTTTATTTGCTGGTCATGCCCCCGTTTGGGGAGTGTTAAGGGGCCAGTGAAGGGGAGAGATGCCCAAAACTTGACTGAGATGTCATCCATTGCTGGTGGTTCAGTCCAAATAAAAAAGAAAAGTATGTTCGAGGAGCTAATACAGATCCACAGGGGTCAGAAGAATGGAGATATTGAGTCTTGGGAAACTGGCTTTTGACAGATGCAAAAGGGGGAAACCCCGATCTTTTGAATGACCTGGCAGGTGTGGCATAGATATCGGGCACCTCGGTTATCAGAAGTGTTCACACGTTTTTTAAGAGGGTAGGACCCTACGAGGAAAGGTGTTTTTTTGTCCCTTGAGCGTTCAGGAGTTTCTGGCTGCTCTTCAGTCATTGAATCCATAAAAAGGGGAGTCAATTATGTCAGAAACATCTTCTGGCGATCAGTCCTCAAAGGCAAAGAAAAAAAAAACGTTAACAGTTCGCCGAGTGCTGTGAACATGGCCTTAGAGAGTCAAAAAGGACACCGGGGAAAACGTTCCTCCGCTTCCTCTGGGTCTTTACTGCAGACCAATAAATACCCCTAAGAGGCCTGTGACACAGACGGGGAAATACCCCCAAAAAAAAAGCCGAAAATCAAGAAGACTTGTAAAAAACATCAAGGACAAAAATTAGAAGGAAAAGCTCTGCAGGCAAAAGCATCAATCTGTTCCACTGTCTGAAGAGTTGAAGGATTTACTGTAGTTGAGGAGTCCAACAGTGCCTGGTTCAGGAGTCTCTCCCAAAGAAAAAAAGTCTCCTGTCAGTGGTCGCTCTGGCCTTTATCTCCCTGTCATAAGAAAAAATTGTACATGTTCTATGAATAAATATCTGCTTCAGAGGAGGCTTTTTTGGGGCTGCTCCCCCTTGTAAAGCACCAATTAAAAACTTTGAAAAAGGGGGGGAATTACTGTTAACTAGTTAGCTATTTCAGAGTTTAGTGCATTAATTTTTTTTAGCTACTTTGCCGTGTCGGGGGGGAGAGGGGGGGGCGACATCAGTTTGTAAATGTGCCATATGAGAAATACAGGATTTTGGGGGTTTGATGGTTAATCAATTTGTGTTAAATAATTTGGCGATGGTTAAATGTAATTAAAATTTTATGTAAAAAGTGCAAACTAAAAATTTAATACCACAATGATTTTTAAACTGTTATAACACATTTTTTCTGTATATGAGAAATTTAAAATTTGTGTCAAACCCCCCAGGTTAAGGTGAACCCCCTCCGGAGAAGCTGTGAAGCTTGGCTTCGTTTTCGCCCCCTCCTCTAGTTGAGGAGGCCGGACCCAAACAACACCGGGACATGAAGCTTTTTTTGCTGGACTGGGAAGTCCCATGTCAACTGGAATTTTAGGTCAGAAATCAGCCATTTTTAAAAAAAAATTGATCTTTTGAATCCTGCAATGTGGATTGTTGCTCACATAATTTCATAAAAATTGGGTTTCAATAATTCTAATTCCCGTCTGTCAGGCTGTTTATAAAAGGAAGGATGTGTTTTGGCCCTAGCTCGAGCTCCAACCACTCCCTTGAAAGAGCTCGCCTAACTCAAAATCCGGGGGCTGGGGGGGGGAATCGTCTGTCGGCCCCGGACTAAAGGATCCCCCTTTGGGGACTGGACACTTCAGGTATGGACAAAAAACAAGAGCTTGCACACTGCAGCTGACTATAAATTTTTCAAAAATCATGCCTTCCGCTGTAGTTTCATTATGACAACTCTTATTTCTCTTAAAGCTCACATATTATGCTTTTGTGTCAATTTTATATGGTCTAAGTAGCCCTAATACTTATTTTTTTGTGTTTGCAAAAAAAACCTGTTCAGATATTTTTTGTAGCAAGCCTTTACCCCCTGATTGTCCTTGGTCTCAGGATGACCTATATTTGTGGATTTGCTGGCCCCTCCCACCTCTCCCCCGGGTTTCTTTATATGTAAATGGGGCTTCCCCCCGTCTCCCCCGTGCTCTCGCGATTTAAGAGACATGCGGGACTGCGAACACATTTTTTACCGGACCAGGGCCGGACTGGCCATCGGGGCGTACGGGCAATCCCGGTGGGCCGGCAGGATTTTGGGCCGGGGGGTCCATAAAAAAAAAAAATTTTTTTTTTTTTTTTTGGGACCCTCGGTGTTTGACTGGCCCGGCCCCCGGCCCCAAGTACCAGCGAGGGCGAGGTTCCTTCCCTCTGGGGTTTCCCCAAAAAATATAAATGTGCGTGGGGTCAACTTACCTGAAATTTCCCCAGGCCATTATCATTTGTTGGTTCTGGCGGGGCCTGGCCCAACACACACACGCAGAGGGCCCGCCCTTCGGGGGCGATTGATTTTTTTTTTTCAGCTTAACTTCTATCAGTAATTGGCATCTGACGAGGTCGTTTTCGTTCAGGGCGTCGGACAGGCTTGGGGGGGCCCCCTTGCACCCAAGAAAATAAAACTTATTTTTTTGATTTTTTTTTAAAATTTTATGGCTAATTGGCCCCCTGATCTTTAAGGGCCCCCGGGAAATGTTTTTTTAGGGGTTGAAGATCAGGGGCCTATATTGGGCCATTAAAAAAAAAAAACGGGGGAAAAAAAAATTCCCAAAGTGACTGGATTTTTTAAATTTCTTCTTTCTGCTTTTTGGTCTTCTGTGTCTTTAAATCTTCCCAAAAAAAAATAGTACTAAATAGCTTACATAGGAAACAGTTATTTAGTTTTGTTTTCCCTAAAGTCCCCCAGTTGATGAATTTTACTTTAACATTTAAAAAAAAATCTTCCGGGGGGCATTCCCCGGCCCCCAGAAGGTCCAGGGCCCAGACAAAGTCTCCCAAATTGTTGAAAACACTGTGTGTGTGCATGTTTTTTAAGAGTCATTACCCCGGGGCCTATTGCTAAAACTAGGAAAAGGGATTAAATAGGGTTTTTGGTTACCTGGCTTGCGTTAGCCATGATCCGGTTGCATAAAAGGGAGGGACATAATTTTCCTGGAGATTCATCCCTTTAGTTTCCCTGGTCCCGACCAGGTTTAAGAAAAAAATTAAAAATTATTTTTTGCTGATGGTCAGTCGTGTCAGCTGAAGGTTTTAAAATTTTTTCCATGATCTTCTGTGAATGCTTTAGTTTAATAACTTTTTAAATTTACCATATAAAGACGCTTTTTCATTTATTAAATAGTTTTCTTTTTTATTTTTTAAAATGAACCTTTAAATTAACTTAATTATAATTCATTAAGATGAAAAATTAAATTTTGTGATAGTCTGTTCATATTGCAGGTATATTTTAAAATTGTTTTGATGGGTTGGGGGCGTTTTCAAAAATGGGAAAAAATTTCACTTTGAAATTTAAAATAGGGTGCATCAAAATAAATAAAAATTTATGAAATTTTTTCCCTTTTTTTTAATTTTTTTAAAAAAATGAAATTAAATTGTTTAGATTCATTAACTTAAGTGTTTTTAATTTTGAATAAACATATTTTCAGAAGGGTGCATTTCTGTTGGTTTTTAGCAATATTCTAATATTTGAGATACGGATTTTTTTTCCCTGATAATTTTAATCATCCGGGCGGGGCGGGGGAAGTGGGTGGAAATTGTCTGGGTGAGGGTCGGATTTCGATTCCCCGCCTACCCCCACATGTGGTGTCCCGGGCAAGACACTAACCCCCCAAAATTTCTCCCCATGGTTAGAGAGGCCTTTTTCATGGCAGTACTGCCTCGGTTTTGAGTGTGGTTTTTAATGGGTGAATTGTGGTAAGAATTTTAAAGCGCTTTGGGGTTTTTGGAAAATCGGTGGGGGAAAGGTTATAAAAGTCAAGTCCATTTACCATCAAAAAGAAGGTGCTTTTTTTTTTTGGTAAAAAAAGTTCATTTTTGAATGGGATTCCCCTGTATTTTATTTTTTAAAATTACCCGGGGAAATGCTCAATGTCAACTTTTTATCATAAAAAAATGAGGGACATAAAAATTAGTTGGCAGAGTGATCCCTGAAAAAATGAACTGCCCCCGAACTTTTTTTTAAAAATGAAAAAAATTTGGGGAAAAAGGGCCCGTTTTTTACATTTTTAAAAATCAGTAAATCTGGTTCGATTTGGGTCTATTCTAAAAATGGGGGGGCCTTAAAAAGAATGATTACAACTGGTTTTAAAAAGCGGCCCCTTTTTTCATCCGGGTTGGCTTTTTTTAAAATGACTAATCCGAAGTGCCCAGGGTAGACTTGTCAAGGGGGGCTTTATCAATCTCCGGTGTCTTTTTCCCCCTTTTTTGCAAAAGGCCCCGGGGTTGTGTTCAAGTATAATTTAAAAAATGGTATTCATCAATAGAAACTTTGTGGGTTATTGGTAAAAAGGGAACCCGTCACCATACGTTTTGGATATAGAAAACAAACTTTTACTAGTTTGTATTTTTAAGACCCCCTCCAGGGCCCCATGGACTTTCTGTATAGGGGCCCCAGAATTTGGTGAAACCCCCTTCTCCCCTATGTTAAAAAAGGTGGGCTGCCATGGCCAAAAAAAACCAGGGCCGATTTTTTGCCCAAACCCTCCCCCGGGGAAAAAAGGGTTTTTCATGTTAAAAACCAGTGAAAAACGTGCTTCGAATTTTTGGGTTTTCTTAAAAATTTCCCCTTTTCCCTTTGCATTTAAAAAAAGAGTCATTATTGACGAAGGGGAAAGCTGTTGTGTAATTGGAGCAAAAATTGGTGCTACAAACCGAAGTCTGGGCGCAACGCTAAAAAAAAGACTCAGAGTTTTTAAACCATTTGAAAACAGTAGCTTCAAAGTTTGATTTCTCGGAAAAATTTTCCATCCTTTGGCATTTTAAAAAAAACGAGTATTTTCAGATTTGGGGGGGAATTATAAACAGCGTGTTATGAGAAGAGTGGTTGTTTGGGCCCCAAAGAAAATGTTCCCCCAGTCAGGCAAAAACAAAAAAAAATATTATTTTAGTTTCCGTTAAAAAAAAAAGCAAGGAAAGCTTCTTCGTTGTGTTAAAAAACGAGGATTTTTTAGACTGCAAGGGGGAAGCTAAGTTAGTGTTTAGGAGCAAAACTTGGTGCAAAAACCAATTTTAATGGGGCTAAGCTAAAAATAAGTCAGACGATTTAAACCGGGGGGGGGGGAAAACAGTGTTTCAAAAGTGTGTTTTACAGGAATTTTCCCCCACCTTTTTGTCATTTAAAAAGAGTCATTTCAGACTGCTGGGGGGAATATAAACAGGGTTATGAGCAAAGCTGGTTGCTTCCCCCAAAGCAATAGCTATCCCCCAGTCAGGCAAAACTCCAAATTTTAAAAAACTATTTTTTATTTTCCCCCGTTTAAAAAAAAGCCAGGTGCTTCCTATCGGGGGGTGTTTTTAAAAAAAGGGATAGTGTGTGGTTTTAAGATAAATTAGTGGAGTAGGGAAAAAAAGCATTTTTTTGGGGATGTAAATTCAGGCTGTATATGGGCATCTTGTCGTTAGGGGGGGGGGAAAAGCAACATGGCTGTCGCTCGGAAAATTTTTTCCAGGGGATTCGGGGCCGTGGAAAAACATTTAAAAAGGAATTTGCATAATACTGCTTCATGTTGAACAGCAGTTGGATCATGGTTGTTTTGACTTTGTTTTTCCCAGGTTGGCCACGGTGGAGGAAAAAGGTTACATCTGGTATGGGAAGTGAAGTGTACTGGGTGTAAATTTGGGTTTTTCACAATATGATATTATGTAGATCAATTATTGGACCACAATATTTTTTTCCAAATATCAAAAAAATTACAGCGATACGTTTAAAATTTAGTTTTTTAAGGGCCTTGCGATCGATATCAAACTATTTCATATGCCCATTTAACAAACCCTTTTAAATTTTAACTACAAAAAACAATTCAAAATTATTTTAATGTTTATTTCTTTCCAATCTATTCGATGTATCGTTACCCCCTTGTAAGTGTGTATCAGTTTGACTGTGTACAAAAAATGTATAATTTAACTTCATAAAAAAGGAACAACATCAGGCCCCCAAAAAAAAATTAAAACCCTTTGGTTTGTCTGGGATAAACTGTGCTGGTTGTGTTTCTTTTCAGATTCCTGTGAACTAATGGCCTAAACACAGCATACAGATACCCAAGGTGTCTTACAAAAGGACGGGAAACTGTGATGGAGGAGCAGCTTCCCGATAACCCAAAGAGATTTGACGCTATCGTCTGTGTAGTAATGGTTGACTGGTCCTGTTATTGGAGGTCGAATGGAAGGAAGAGTTTGTGTAGCGTGAGTTACAAGGAATCGAAGGAAAGGAGTCAATGTGAGCTTGTTGGGTTTTGGGTTGAATGATCAGTCTGGATTTTTGGAGTGCTCTAAAGTGGTTACTTGCCAGTCAATTTTAAAAGAAACAACCATCTGCCCCCCCTTTTGGGTCCAAAGAGTGCAGTGTAGTGGAGGGGCCCCGGCTCTCTGTCCTTTACAGATTTCCCCTTTAAAACGGCCCCCCCCCCACCCCTTAAAAACCACATTCATCAACGTCTTACCCCCCGGGTTTGGGTTTAGTTTATGTACAGGGGTTTTCAGTGTCTCTGTGTTCTCAGTAAAATGGCTAATTTTTTGATTATCAAATCTTAAATTTTTTTAAAAAATTCGGAGACCACAGACATGAGGGCCTTTAAATCGGATTTTTTTTAAATCTGCGAACACAACAAGCTAGACCAGGATCACACCCCTGCTGTTTGTAGTCGGGTTTAAAAATGTTGATTTACTGACCAAGATCTCAACACACTGTGTGAAATCCTGCTGGGTTTCCCCATTTTAAGATTTTTGGGAATGAGTCCCTTAAGGGTTTTTTTTCCCAGTCTTCACGTCCGAATTTTAAATAACCCCTTGTTTTTTATTTTTGCTCTAACCCAATCGTATCAATTGTGTATATCACATGTCTTTGTGGAAATTGTAGCCCATTACTCACATGTCATAAAAACACTGCAATTTATGCCCGCCTTTTATTGTGTTGTCTTGTAATTTTTTAGGCAAACGGGGGTAACATCTGTCCTAGAATGTGATTGTGTAGATCTATGAGGAGAAAAAATTTAACCCCATTGATCATGATCTTAATTAAAATTTTTTTTGTTTTAAAAAAGGTTTAAATTAGCAACTTTGGTTTTCATTTGGTTCAAAAAAGATTATGTTAATGCAATTGAACATGTTTCCCTTCACTGAAACCCAAAAATTGTTTTTAAATGTAAAATTAATTGGACCAGGCTGCTTTACAATTGTATTTTTTTCAGACAATAAAGACAAAATTAACTAAATCCATTTTTTTTTTTAAGTGAGTGGTTGACAAATAAATGTATCTAAATTAGATTATTTCTTAAATGAAGTTTTTTTTAATATATAAATTGAATTATGTTTTTTAGATCAAATCCCCTAATGGTTTAAGCTTAGCCTAATAGGCCTATTGCAATTATTTTTTATTAAATTAAACATTTTAAGCTTTTTTTTTAAATTTAAGCTTGCCAAAATACATTTAAACTGCAGTGTGTAGAATTTTGGGTTTTATTTCCCAGCAGATTTTTAGAAAGTAATTTAAAACCCATAAGTACATTTTAATTTGGATAAAGCTGCATTTTTTTTTTAATTATTATTTTTTTCCTTAGAAAGGGTTTTTTATATGTCCATATTTCGCTATTTTGGCCCCAAGGGCCTAGGGGCCCCTTTTTAAAAGTGTATAGTTGGAATTCATCAGGGGCATTTTTTTTTAAAATTTAGATTGTTCTTGTCCTTGAAGGGCCCTGTAGCTTTGTATTATTCAAAAAATTTGGGGTTACCAGGGGCGTTGATTCTAGAACTTTGAACTTTCTTGATGGTCATATTCCACTGCCCCTTTATATTCAATAAAGCAAACAAAATATGTTTCCAACACTTTTTTTTTTTCATTTAAGTGCAACTTGTAGAAAAAGTTACAGTACCCCTATGCCCCTCAAAAACCCCCAAACATCCAGTTAACATCCTAAACATCTGACCAGGATGAGGGACACCTAAAAAATTAGCGGGGAAAGAAAAAACATTGTAAACTTGAGGAGAAAAAAAATAATTCCAAAAAATTGGTTTTTTGTAATAAGGGAATGGTATTTATTTACAAAAAGAGGGGGAAAAAAAAGCCCTGTGTACATGGGGGTTTTCTATTTAAACCCCGGGATAAACAAAGGATAAAACCCGAAACACTTGATCTGCGGTGCCGTGGCAACAGAGGAAACAAAAAATCAACAAGAGACAAAAAGGAAAGAAGAAGAAAAAAAAAGTCAGCGAGGGAAGAGAGGATCGGCAGAGGAGGAGAGGAGGATTTTTATTCGGGAAGAGGGGGGAGGAGGTGAGACCTGGAGGAAGCCATGAGAAAGGCCCCTGCGTCTCCCCCCGGGGAAAAACCCGCGCACGGGGGAAAAGCACGTCACCATCCCCCAAAATCCCCGGGGGCCCGGGGGGCGACTTCCGAGGAAACTTCCTTTTGCGAGCGGGATGAGCCCCCCCTTTTGCGTTCGAGGCGAGTGGTACGGCTCGGGACACAGAGACTGACGCAAACCCTGAGCCCGCCGGGGGCCGGGGGGGGGGGGGGACGGGGCCCCCTTTTCATTCGGACGCCCTCTCAACAGGGGGCTGCTTCACACCGAGCTGCAGGGGTGCGCAAAGACACGACCTGCTAGGTTAAAGGGGTTGGTTTGACTGGTTTTTGTTGTATTGTTGGGTCTTTGATTTTTTTGATGAGGGGAATTGAAATTGCTTAGTAAAGGGTTCTTTTTTTTAGGCTTAAAATTTTTGTTTTTAATAGTGCCAAAAAGGAGACCTCCCCTATAAATAAAGTACAATAAAAAATTTTTTTTTAAATTAGATTATTCTACGTTTGTTTTTTTTTTTGCAAGGTTTAAAATTTAAAAATAAAATTTTATAATTTTATTTTTTACACTTTTTAAATTACAAGGGTGGTGTGTGTGTGTGTTTGTGTCAGAATTGAATAATTAAATAAAGTAGGAGCCTATTTTTATCCCCTACCAGACAGGAGGTGTGGGGGGGGGACAGCTTGGGGGGGTAGCAGAGAGAGGGGATTTCCACCCCGGTCCCCTAGTGAGTCATGAGGACAAAACAGGTGGGAGGATACAAGCAGTAGGACACCTGCTGTCCCCAAACCCCCCCTCAAACACCGGAAAAACCAGTATAAAGAGGTGTCAACCGAAAAATGCTCCTCAGTTAGACAAGACCACGTTCAAAACCCCACGCGATACAAACAAAAAAAGTGAATGAGGAAGAATCCCCAATCCGGACACAGAGAAAAAGTTTTATAGATCACCAGCTAAAAACCCCCACTCTAAGGGGGAAAACCCAGTTTCCAGCCGCAGCAGGTGGTTTTTAAAAACCCGGTCCGGTTCAGGTTATTTTGAACAATGGAAAAGGGGGGTTCCTTAAACTGTCCCCCCCCATCAAAGCCCACCGCTCCCTCAGCTGATAGACCTAAACCCCGCCCCAAAATATCCCGGCCTGGCCCGCAGCGACCGCAGCTGGGGCTGTGGGCGCTGCCAGTCAAAGGGGAGAAGGTGAGATAAGCGAGGGCATGCATCCAGAATCACGGACTCTACCTTTTATGAGATGAGATGGGAAGGATGACATACTGTATGAGATGGAGGACATAAAGACACTGCATATCAGTAAACACACAATATAAATATTACATATTTGAAATGAAATGAGATTTTATAAATTAAAGGTGCAGTCAGCCATTCTGCAATTGTCAAAAATCACTTTTGGCAAATTCAGTGCATATTTCCTCACAATCTCCTTCCTGTCCCTATTGTGTGCACTGAAGACAAATCCAATGTTAATACACAGCTTAGACTCTGTAAACAGACATGTTAACAAAGGGTATGTAAACAAAGGGGGCCCACCGTAGCTAGAAAGCATACCAGTGATGCTGATATATTACAATGATATATGTAACGTGTGTTGCCAGGTTGGTCAGATGGTGCTGACAGGAGAGGGTCACTCTGATTGGCTGTCTAGCTGCAGTTTCCACCTGATGGAGCAAAACTGGCAACAACCAGTGGAGACACTACAGTAAGTTAAAACTTCATTACACTACTATACACACTCCTATGCAGTGTACAGTTGGGCCACAGTAAAACCCAACAAAAAAAGGTAATGTATTATGCTCATTTATGGGTTCAAAATTGTAATTTGGGTGTTTCCATGGTGTAGTGTCACAAAAACTCTTTATATTTCTCACAGTGCCATTGCTGAATCTCCTGTATCTTATGATGTCATAAGAGGAAAGAAATCTGACAGTTTTTTTTTAAACACAGGTTGTCAGAAAGGTGGAGGTCAACATAAGAAGTCTCTAGACACACTGGGGACCCATATTAACATTGAAAAAAAAAAAAATCTTTAAGAGTCTCTAAATGTATCTTGGTCTCTTCAGACCACAGGACATGGTTGCAGTAATCCATGTCCGTAGTCTGCTTGTCTTCAGAACACTTTTTGTGGGGTTTCTTGTGCATCATCTTTAGAACAGGCTTCCTTCTGGGACAACAGCGATGCAGACCAGTAGGGCTGGCCCGAATACCATTTTTCAGGCTCCGAATATTCGTTGGTTTTTCCGAGCGAATATCCGGATATTCGGTCCAGAAAAACACACCATCAAAAACAACATTAATAAAAAAAAAAAAACGTTAATAATCCCTATATACTCCCTGGAACCGATTTTGACAATATCTGCATATTATTTTGTTGAAGATTTAATAGCTTTTGAACGTTAATTAATAGGCCTAAGTAAGTTGGAGTTCCTTACTTTTTCCCCGTGGACGCGAACAGCTGTCCAAATCAGCTGTCCTCTCTGCGATCTCAGCCCTTACTTAACGGGAGCTTTTCAATTCATCCTGGAATGTGCATCTTTGTTTTCAGGGAATTTGTACAATAAATCCATAACAAGTACCGAATTATTGATTGTATTATGTGTCCATATTATATCCATTATATTGACGGGTATTGCCAAGACGTTCACGCTCTGCAGCAAGCAGTCACAGTTTATGGGTGCGGTGCTGTACGTAAAACATACAGCTAAGCTAAGGTTAGCATTTAGCTAAGCATTACTTTTCCTCCGAGATCCCGCTAATGTTGTGTTATAAACTTAATGGAAACAAGTTATCTATTCTTCCTCCACCTCTCTCGCTTCTCTGCTTGGTGTCGCTTATAGTTTGCATCCCTCGCTCTGGTAACGTCACGTAGCATACAGCTGGTGTATCACCGTGTATCACCGGCTTTGAAAAAGTCAGCAGCCAACTAGGTCAAAGTTCAAAGGTGGTTCTGCCGTTCCAAATGGATCCAGTAGATGGCACCATTGTATAATGCGAGACCTACTGGACAATCAAGTCGCCCAGTTACAACAACAATCACACCATTCATTTCATTTTCTCAACAATAAAAAAAAAAAAAAAAAAAAAAAAAAAAACGAAGCTTCCGAATACTAATTTAAGCTCCGGATACTAATTTTCCGAACGAATATTCGAATATTCGAATAATTCGGGCCAGCCCTACAGACCAGTATGATGCAGTGTGTGGCGTATGGTCTGAGCACTGACAGGCTGACCCCCCACACCCTTCAAGCCCTTCAGCAATGCTGGCAGCACTCATACGTCTATTTTCCAAAGCCAACCTCTGGGTATGACACTGATCACGTGCACTCAACCTTCATAAACTGGGCTGCAGGGCAGTACTGCAACATGATAACGACCCCAAACACACCTCCAAGATGACCACTGCCTTGTTACAGACGCTGAGGGTAAAGGTTATGGACTGGCCAAGCATGTCTCCAGACCCAAACCCTTTTGAGCATCTTTGGGAAATCCTCAAATGGAAGGTGGAGGAGCGCAAGGACTCTAATATCCACCAGCTCTGTGATGCTGTCATGAATGGGTGGAAGAGGATTCCAGTGGCAACCTGTGAAGCTCTGGTGAACTCCATGCCCAAGAGGGTAAAGGCAGTGCTGGAAAATAATGGTGGCCACACAATATAATGACACTTTGGACCCAATTTGGACATTTTCACTAAGGGGTGTACTCACTTTTGTTGCCAGCACTTTAGACATTAATGGCTGTGTGTCGAGTTATTTTGAGGGGACAGTAAATTTACACTGGTATATACAAGCTGTACACTGACTACTTAACATTGTATCAAAGTGTCATTTATTCAGTGTTGTCCCATGGAAAGATTAAATATTTGAAGAAATGTGAGGGGTGTACTCACTTTTGTGAGATACTGTATATATTTTAGTGCAGAAAATAAAAGAAAAAAAACATAGTAACAATAATAAAAAGAAGAGAAGAAAAAAGTATATGCATAGCTACATAAAAGGGAAAAAAGGTGAAATATTGTCATGTAATTTAGTGTGGTATTGTTCGTACGCATATATAGTGGTTCTCTGTCTCTGTACAGGTACGTCTCTGGGATTTCTCCCGGGCCGCTGCGTGTGACCCTGTCTGGTCACAGCCAGCCGACCTGGGGCTGCTCCTTCCACTGGAGCGGTCACTTCCTGGCCTCGTGCTCTGCAGACCGGACGGCCAGAGTGTGGGACCTGAACAGCCAGCGGTGCCGGCTCACGCTGCGCCGCCACACACCGCCTCCGTCAACAGCGTGTGCTTCCTGCCCGCCTCCAACCTCCTCCTCAGCTGCTCGGCCGACAGAACCCTGGGCCTGTGGGACGCCAGGCTGGGTGTGTGCACCGCTACCTTCCATGGGCACCAGCACCCCTGCAACCACGCCGCCACCACCAGCCTCCAAGGTGTGTAAAACATGTTTTATATCAGGTTTTATTTTACTCTTCTCCTTTCCTGGCAAACGTTGAATCTAGACAGGAAAATTATTTAAATTTTTTTTAAACTAAGTTTTATAATATTTATCAACATTTCATTTCAATCATATTTTCGTGAAAGCTTATTAAGACACTTTGATATCGTATATTGATTTCACACTATTTTAGACCACGTTTCCAGAGCCTTTCAGTTCAAGTAAAATGACAGATTTTTATTATAAGTACACAACAAAACGTACTCAATTACAGTAAGGTGAATAGCTTAAATGTAATCCATTACTTCCTTTGATTGTCTGTATTGTCTGTTAAAACTAAGTAAAGACCAGTGTGAAGTTTTTCTTGAACAAAAATACTTATTCTACAACAGGCGCAGTCATGGCGTCCTGTGACTCCGGCGGCGTCATCAACCTATGGGACGTCAGGAAACCCGCGTCGGCGATGGCAACGGTAGATGCCGGGCCAATGGCAGCCAACCAGGTAGCTTTCAGTCCTCTGGGAAGATGCTAGCTGTGGCTAGCGGCGACGGTGTGGTGCGTGTGGTGGAGGTGGACTCCTGTGCTGTGAGCAGTCTGTCTGGAGGACACAGCGACGACGTGCAGAGTGTGACCTTCGACCACAAGGGGGAGACGGTCATGTCAGCAGGCAGTGATGGCGTGATTCACGTCTGGTCGTGACAGAACGGGAAAAGAACAAGTGAAATGAAACCGGCTGATGATGGTGTAGATGAGGAACCGATTGTCCTGCGGTCAGAAGATGAATTGTATATCTACATGGACTGAATATATATACCAGAATTACACTTTTTTTATAATGACCAATAAACACTTTCCCAAAAACACATTAGTCAATTGAACAAAGCAGCAGTATAAGAACTTTGTTTACATCTTTGTCTAGATTATTATTATTTTTTAAAGGTAGTGTGTAATATCAAAGTCTTTAGTGGCATCTAGTGGTGAGATTCTAGATTGCACCTCTCCCTTGCTAACCCTTCTCTTTGGGAGAATTTACCGACGCTAGGCTGGCAATCTCACTTGATATTTGAAGATACTCTCACACATTCTGATAAGAAGACCTGATACTCCTGACAGCTTGTGTCAAAAACCCAGATGTAGTGTTTCAAACAAGTGTCCAAGAATGGAGGGCCTAATAAAAAGATTGAATAGAGGAAGATGGAAATGTAGAATCCTGTGCTTTTGAGCTTGACTCAAACTAGGTAGGCTACTAAAGGTCATAAAATATTCACTTTTGCATCAATGTTGCCTTTCAAGAGTCTCCCAACTTTATAAAATCTACACTAAAAGTCACCAATGACGGATGTTATCTTCGGTCAGCCATTTACTGTGTGACAACAGATCCACCACACTTCATGTTCCGGTAAGAAAAAAGGTTGTGTAGAGCTTTATTTAATATGTTTTAAAGAGGTTAGGTTTAAGTGAAGCTGTGAACAGGACCCAATTCCATATACTATCCTTATTTAACATTTAAAATGAGCTGACACCATGAAATAAGTAAAGAAAGATATGTTTTAATGTTAGCTGTTTGAGGACAAACCAGCTGAGAGCAGCTGGAGATGAGGCTTTACATGGAAATGAAAGAAATTCATGTTAAACATTCCAAACCGATCTGTTACAAAATGAATATATGTAACCCGAATGTGATTCAAGAGAGAAAACACTGAATTTGTCTGCATAAGCTGAGACACAAAAGGTGAATACAAATACTAGTGGATCAATACACTGATTTCACTCTGATTGGGACAGGTAACAGATAAAGTTCATGAAGAGGGAGGATAAAGGATGACATATCTACGACATTAAACTTAGGTTTAATGAATAAATAAGCTATAGTGTATAGCAGCAAATGTTTCCTTATTTAAATCACAACTTCCTTTTTGTTTAGGTTTAACAGGGGAAAGTTGCTCAACTTGAGCATGTAACATTTAGCACTGAGATATGGTAACATTGCCACGTTTAAAATTCTAATGTTAGCATGCTAATGCTGTTGTGGCTACAGTTTGCATGTTTACATATTGACTACAAATGTATATTGACATGAGGTTCAGCATGTCATATTTACCGTTTAGCATTGGGACATGTGCATGAAGATGTAACAGTTAGCTCCATGATATGGAAGCATTGGCAGGTTGAAATGCAGCTACAGCTGACATGTATAACATTAGTATTAAGTTATGTTTAATTTAATACTAAGCGTTTTAAATATAATAAGAACAGCAATGGACGTTAACATGCTAGCAAATTGTATCATACTTGACTTAGGTTTAATATGTCACGTGTTTGATGGCATTTTATCATGCTATCAAACAAAGACGTGTACAACATTGCTGCTAGTCTGGCTAAAGAATTAAAGTCTTATTTAAAGGCCTTTTTTAGTGCAGAAGCAGACAGGTAGAAAAGACATCGCCCATTCAATTTGGCACACTTACATATCAGTTTGACACTTTCTGGCTCAACAGCTGAACAGATGCTTGGAATGTGTAGAAAGATCTCCTTTAATTGAGAACTTCAGGAGGGTTTTCCCTGAGAGCTGTGAGTCCCTCAGCAGAGGAAGAGGAGTAGCGTCCTTCATCTTCCTCCTTCTCGTCGCGTTTCTCTTTGGGTTCTTCCACCAGCACCTTCAGACGGCTCAGGTGATGAAGAGCTCTGAGGATGGAATTATCATATTGCCATTAACTCACACTCAAAATGAAATCCATGATATTGTTTGGACTGCATGCTAAGATGGGACTTTATTTATAAAAGTATACAGCTCTGGGAAAAAAATGAAGAGACCAGTCTGAATTTTTCTCGAATCTTCATCTCTACATTACTTATTGAAAATGCTCTTAATGACAAAAAATGTATTGGAATTTGGTAAAAATGTTGCCAGTAATTTATATTATAAAACCAAAATGTTCATTCTACTCAAACATATGCCTATAAATAGTAAAACGAGAGACACTGAACATTTGGAGTGGTCCCGTAATTTTTCTAAAGAGCTGTTTATACAAATTAAAAAAGTTTGTTCGAACCCATTTATGAGATTCTTGTTACAAAATGGGGTTTTACATACAACAACGCTGACCTTTTCAAGAGTTTCTTAACAAAACCAGGGTCATTTTTAGGTGCATTTATGAAATAAAAGCAGATGACTATTTTGAAAAACAATGTAACACTTGTCTTTTTTTAGAAACAATTAGCAAACATTTATGGGCAAATATTTTGAGCCAACAAACAGTTTTCAGGTGTAAAAGGTACTTTGTTTGTTAATTGGAGCGATATGCTCCAGCCCCAGCATTGCTAGTGGCTCTGTAAGGCTGTAGTCAGTTAAATGTTGACATCAGAATGCTAACAACATGCTCACAACGACAAAGCTAGCATGGTAGAATGCTTGTCATCTTCACCATCTTAGTTTAGTGTGCTAGAAAGCTAACACCTGCTTATCATTACCACCAATCACAGTGAATTTAAACAGTGAGGTAAAGCTATGAACAACCATGGCTTGATACACACTGTTTGTGGTAGAAAAAATCATTAGTGTTCTTGTCTTGTTTGTATCTAATCCATCTATTAGTTGTTGAGATAGTTCAGTCTAGACCAAAATGGTACATACATTATTATTTCCTCCATAGCACCACTTCACTAGCATGATAAAATACGCTAAAGACAGGATTTGAGACCACACCCTACTACTATAGTGCTGGTATGTAAGGATCATCAAGTTCAAAAGGTGTCCTGATGTGCAACAGACATGACAGTTGAGATCTGTGTTCAGTGTCAGTTACCTCTGTAGAGACGGTCCACCAGGACAACTCTCTACCTCTGCTTCACTCTCAGGCTTCTGCAACACAAACACAAACTCTATTAGACACAGAGACATTCTCTACACAGTAACAATACAGAGTTACAGCACAGCTCAAGGTTGACAGCCCGGCCCTGAGGTGAGTTCAGGGACTCTGTGAGGAAGATGAATGGACAAAATAAACCCCTTTTAGTGTTTGTCTAGCCTCAAAAGCTACATTTTTCATTGAAATTGAGGCTGGTGACTGTTCATACCTGTTCCACTACAGTCCTGTCTGTGTGTGTGTTGCCAGTGAGTGTAGAAGCTGCTGAGGCCTGTTGCAGTCTCTGAAGCTCCGTCTCCACTGCCTGCAGTCTGAACAGCATCTGTTTCAGAGCCTCCACTGGACCTGGCTGCTTGAAGACCTCGCTTCCCTGGAGACCACTGACCCCAACCTGGGAGAGGCAATAGACAGGAGGGTGTGCTGTGAACATGGATCTGTCCGAGGGTCATTAAAGGAATAGTTCCACTATTTTTCATTTTTAGCTTGTTGCCTCGCGCTTGGGTTCAAGACAAGGAGACAGAAACAGTTGGTTTGGCTGTGCGTACATTTTTGAAGAAGAAATGGGAACGGTTCCCTCATCGATAATTAGCTTAGCACAAATACTGGTAGTCAATGGGTAGCATTGGCCTGCAGTCAAAAGACAGTGAGAAGATACACTTTACAACATCAATAAAAACTGTGGGACTTCGTGAATTTTATCATCCCTGATTCACACTTGTGTTTGACGCTTTAGGTGTGAACGCAGGGTAACACATACCTGATCTCCTCTGTCAGTCAGCGCCTCTGTTACGACCCCTTCTGCTGCTGCTGAGTCCCTGGAGGTCATAACACAGCATCACAGGTTATTAACACGTCTAGTCATAATGCATGACGTTAACTACAGGAAGTAAAGATGAGTCTTACAGAGGGACTGGACCACTGTGGGAGGACGCACAAGGCAGCAGCAGCTCCTCCATGTTGAGAAGACGGACAGCTTCTTCAGTGGGAGTGACTACAACAACCATAACAGTTACCCAATAAGAACAGAGATTCACTGATAATGTTAAGGATATCTGACATGTGTAGTAACTTAAAGGTTCAATGATACTGTGATCTCATCCATCATCAATCTCAACAACTGTTTTCACATTTAGACACAAACTATACCTGAATCAAGCAAGATAACATAAGGCAAACCACTTCCTTCCTGGATTACAATAGGTTATCTGAGCTGTGTTTATGGTCATTCGAGGCTAACTGTGTCTGTTAGCTAACATTAGCTTTGCTGCTTACACGTAGCAGGAGAAACTGACCTAACAACCCTTGTGTCTTGGGTTCACCCCCCCCCCCCCCCACTAACAACCCTTGTGTCTTGGGTTC
Organism: Ammodytes dubius; assembly: GCA_026122265.1. Classification (NCBI taxonomy): domain Eukaryota; kingdom Metazoa; phylum Chordata; class Actinopteri; order Uranoscopiformes; family Ammodytidae; genus Ammodytes; species Ammodytes dubius. Next base: position 193,651 of record JAOPFK010000066.1, on the reverse strand, counting down.
ACCCCCCCCCCCCACCTAACAACCCTTGTGTCTTGGGTTCACCCCCCCCCCCCACCTAACAACCCTTGTGTCTGGTTCACCCCACCGTGGTCTCACCTGGATCTGCAACACTGTCTGCTCCTCCAACAATCTGAGACAGAGAGTTCAACAAGCGATCTGCCTTCTGGATCAGGGATTCTATCCTGTTGTCTGACAGGAGGAGAAACATAATCAGGGATCCCTCACACTAAATACTTTCGTTTAAGACCCTATCTCACTGGGCTGCGACTGTTTGCGACAAGTTGGAGACACAAAATTGTGAGAAAATATGCGAATTAGCGACAATTTCTATTTGCAGTCTCACTGAGTTGGTTTCTCACGACACGTTTGCGAATGTCCTGGCCAACACTTTCTGGGAGCTCGCATTTATGTCTCGCGAACGTCTGGCGAGCGTCGCACGAACGGAATGGCAGTCTCATTTTTGTCTCAAATCAGTCGCAATTTAGTTTCATATTTCGCCAAACCCTCGCAAAGTTGTCTCACACTTCTTGCACTTTCTGACTCGCGGACTCTAAATTGAGAAGGGTGTGCGACGCGTTCGAGACACCTGCGACCATTCTGAGACTATTTTGAGAGTAGATTTGTCGCACACATTTTTTTAACATGTTCAAAATTCAAGCGACAGGACTGCGACTCATGCGAGGAAATTGAGACCCCAGCGAATGTTTCAAGACAGTTTAGAGACTCCCTCTCGAATGCAGTCTCCAACTTGTCGCAGCCCAGTGAGATAGGGGCTTTAGTTTGGACATCGGCAAGTTTTATCTTTACCTCTGAAGAGAGTGTCCATGGTGTCGGAGCTTTTTTTCTCTGCAGCGAGTAGAGAAATCTGTTCAGCAAACTGCAGCCTCAGGTCCCTAAGAGTCTGCTGGCTGTCAACCTGATCTCACACACACACACACACACACAAAGGCACACACATATTTAAAATGGAAGTTCTTGTTCTTCATTCTGGTTCCTCTGGGTGGAAGGATGGCCTAGACGAAAAAGGGGGCTGACTAGCAACCATGAGGTCGCTGGTCGATCCGGCACAGGACAGGAAGGCGTTATTTGCAAAACTAGTGGTGGCTGGTATTACATCTACAGTGCCCCCCATCTCTACCATTGTGTCTTTGAGCAAGGCACTTAACCCCCAAACTGCTACAGGGGCGCTGTATTGGCTGACACTGCGCTCTGACCCCCTCTGAAGTGTGGTAATTGAGAGAGGATATGCGAAGAATGAATTTCGATATACCTTGTGTAAATTGACAAATAGAGAAACTCATTCTTAAGACCACCCAGCCATCCCTTTCAGGTCAGCTTCAGTTTGTCAGACACCATGGGCGTCTGACTGATCAAACCATAGGTTCCAGTGGAGTGTGAGTTGGTTCCCTCACCGGGGGAGGTGGTGTGTGGTCGGGATCCTCGTCCTCCAGCTCTGCTACCCAGGACGGAGCTCCACTTCTCACATCGCCTGGTAAACGAACACCTGGAAGAGCAACATAGAACTTCACCAACAATCATAACTACTGTTTGATGCTAATAATATTACCCAGCAGATGTATTACTATTATTACCATGGTAAAATAATGAATATGGGTTATGACAAAACAAATTGTTTAAAAGTTTACATTATGATTTATAATAATGGTATACTTTGCATTAGATTGTTCCTAGTAAGGGTGCTTTCAGCAGTGGAAACACAAGCCAGATTTAGGGTTAGGGTGACCTGACGAACCGAGCCGTGCCAAAAGGAACTGTGCTGCTCAGTGGAAACGAGGCATTTATAACAGATACACTCACTGTTTATCCTTTCCTTACAGATTTGGGGTTTGGAAGCATTTAAAGAGAGACAGACACCACCCTCTCAACACTTTAAATGCAGGGTATCTCTTTATATTTAATGACGGGTTTAGTGTTTCATGATGGTTGAAATTGCTGCAGGGGCTTTTCCATAGTGAGAGGTGCAGTCACCGAAAACTGTGAATATGGTTATATCTAACACTTTGAATTTAAGCTTAAACGACTCAAAATGTAATTTATCATTGTTTATTTGTACTTTTTGGCACATACATTAAGCATAAAGCAAGGGATCTCCACAGCATGTTTTAGGCATGGCGGCCACCAGTTTAGCCTACTGTTAATATCAGGATCTTTGGTGTCAAGAATGCATGAAACTCTACCGTGTCTCTGTTGGAAAAGGATACATACCATTTAGGGGAGAACTGGGTAATTTGTCCACACGGGTTGGTTGTCACAATCGTTATATCTCGGAACCAGAAGGCGCTGTCTATGAAATTTTGGTATGTAAATATCCAGAATTGGGATCAGAGGTCACCTACATAGTCTTCCTTGGAGTTAGACTGCTGAATTTGAGGTGAGACGACTGTTTGTGTTTTTCATGTCAAATTGAAAATATTTAGCTCCTCAGTATTTTTCTTCTAGGCTTTACACAATGGGTTTATAACAAAACACTTGTTACCCATACAAAGTGTGAAGGGTAAACTATATTTTAGATTGTGGTTAGCAAGCTAATTAGTTGTCAAATGGTTGTTGGCCTTGATGCTAGCAAGAAATTCAAGTTGGGGTTGGTCGTCACATTTTTTGGGGGGTTGGTTGTCACATGTTATCTCAAGGCTGCAGCCAGAAAAGGAACCCAATAACGAAAGAAATTGTCAAGCTGTATCCTCACTGACACCCCAGAGAAGGAAAGAATAGAGCAGGAAAAGGCAGCTAGCATGCAAAATAAAAAAGGGCAACAAAATCAAAACAACCCAGTGCATCCCAAACTAGACCAGCTGCCAAGGCTACAGTAAGTTATGTAGGCCTATTCGTCAACTTGACAATGCAATTAAACTTTCAAATTTAGTTCTACCTTCTTGCCTTCTTTTTAAGATTATTCCCATTAAGATAACATTGTGACAAACAACCCCATAGTGTTTGACAACCGACCCCTTGATGGGGTTGGTTGTCACAATGTGTAAGGGTGTCTTTGATGATTAATTTCTTCTTTATTACAATAAGATAGAAAAAGTGAGGGGTACATATTTCAAGCCAACACCTTAAGCTTCAATTTAATGTAGGAATGACTATTGAAAGATGTTTAGGTGATAAGCAATTCTCACTAGAGTAAAAAGTGTGCCTACTTACCCCGTTCTCCCCTACTTGTTATATTATGAAAATATTAAATGTCTTTTCATCGTCCAAAACATGAAAAATACAGTGATATAAACTTAGGTCTAATCGCCCACCCCCTCCAAAGATACTTACCACCATGCCTAACCACTTTTATGGGGGAAACCCTGATAAAGGATACCGTAGTGTTATGTGGGTTAAGTAGCATGCAGTATGTGTAGTAATGAGAGGCCTGAACTGTGTGTTGTACCGTGGTGGTCCCACAGCTCTGACTCTGTGTCAGTGGGCGGCTCACTGAGGTCACAGCGCTGGACCCAGGCTGGGTACGCGAGGTCGGGCAGCTGCTGATCCCAGAACAGTTCATGTTTGACTTGTTACTGGTGAGCCAGTGAGGGAGGTGGAGAGACATGGAGGGCTCTGCTGCTCTGTGGGCAGTCTGAGGGGAGACAGAGAGAGAGGGGACAGTGAAATTTAAGTCCGGACAGCGGACTAACAAATAGATAGAGATGTTGTTATTCTTCCTTTTAAGTCTTAAATATATTAGCCATTTTCCTGTCCAAAAACCATAAAAAACAAACATTGGGAATGATTTTTACCATTCAACTCTCTGTTTGTTCACTGGCAGAGAGAGCCAGTAAACTCTCTTCTAAATGGATTAACAGTTGTAGGATACAAGAAAAGTTTCTACGACGATTACGGAGTGACTGAGAGAGACCTGTGTTATGAGACTTATGTTATAGCTTACTTCTTTCACTAGTAAGGAAATGCTTAATCTTTTAGCAAATCAGCACCACGTTATTATGAATTGCTGGGGACTATGCGTGGCACAGCCGACAACCGAGACAAACAGAGGGCGGACAAGTACGCTTGTTACGACTTTTTTGTTTATTGTAAAATGCTGACTTCATTTTTGTATAATTACGACTATATTCTAGTAATTTTATTTATTTATTTATTGTACTCACTGCATACTAAATATTCTTCTTCTTAGTAAAACAGATGTCAGAAAGTCAGATACTGGTAATAACATGTACTTAGTGACAATTGCCTTAGCAGGGCAGCATAGTCCTCACCCTGTACCGACTGTGTGAGGAGATGTCAACGTCTGGTTTCAACATGGCCGCCCCTGGTCCTCCTCTGCAGCAGGAGAGGTGCAGAGAGAGCAATACAATGTCAAACATGACCTTCAACAAGACACAACAGAGATCCATCAGACAAACACACACACAGGCATGAACCTGGAGCTCCTGGGCGACCTGGTTGGATGGTGCTGGTGGTTTTGGTGGTTTAGTGGTGGGACTGCGTGGCTGACCCTGGGTCTGTGTGATGCTCTGAAGGAGGGGCAGAGCTGGGGGGGTTCAGACTGAGGCAGCAGGCCTGGAAACCACAAACAGAAAACACTGAAAAAGAAGACGCTTAACAAATATAAGACCTTAAGAACAGCCACCTTAAGGCCTGGTTACTTAGGTTTCATTTTCGCTTCAGGCCACATTTCCGCCCGTGAATGGCACGGGCATCGATTAAAACGTGAATCTTTCTGTTTGAGAGATGCGTGTGGGTAAAAGTCTCTCTCTCTCTCTGTCTGTCTGTCTCTTTCTCTCTTCATTGAACACTGCCTCCGATACCGTTGGCTTGAAAACTATTGCCATTCGTCTGTTTTGATTGTATTTTTCAAATTGAGTGACACATCATTAAAACAACAATTAAGATATAATCATAGGATATAAATGGCACACCCCAACCTAACTGGAACTGATCAAAATGTTGTCATTGTTAAGGTGGTGATGCGTTTACAGACCTTGGATGTAGGCGGAGGTGTGTGTGACAGGCATGGAGCCGTCACAGGGGATGGACAGCAGCTCGTTGGTCGTCATGGAGAGTCTGTCCCGGTTGCTACGGTGATGGAGGGAGCTGACGGGAAGGTTCAGGAAGTCCACTTCCCTGTCAGTCAAACTCTCCCTAAGAACTATGGGTAAAATCAAGAAAAACAATAAGACACTATTTGAGACTGTGGACTACATCAAAACAGACTTGATTGTTTAAAGATCTCCTATTACAGTATACTACTTTTCTGGTCTTAATTTCTTGTTAAAAACTGTTATACGAATCACATCACAAAAAACGATTTTCGGAAACGCTTCCTCTCATCTGGGCGATGCAGCATGCTCTGTCAACACTGCGCTTCGGTCATCCCCCCCCCCCCCCCCCCCTCCTGCAAACCCCACTCCGTTGTGATTGGTTACCTTCCTTCCGGAACACTTTTAGCAGCACGAGGGCAGATTTGATCAGGAAGGTGGGGGCATGGCCGGAGCGCGCCAGCACGTTGCAGCATTACCATACATGGAAAAATCCGTAATCTTGACACGATGGCAGGAAATTTGAACCGATTTGAACAAGTGAATTCTCGACCGGCTGCCCAGTGTTTAGCGCTCTGCACAGCCACCCCAGACGGTCAGCAGGGAATACGTCTAAATGCATGCAAGTCATTATTTGATACTTTAGTATGGTTAAATATGACTATAAATCATTATAACAACGTTTATAGGTCATAAAATCAAAAAAGTATAATAGGTCCACAATGAATTAAGTATGATTTAAAAAAAATCCACACATCAGATTTTTTAATTCAGTGAAAATATACAGTATATACACATCTCTTAAACACAAATACTGGAATAAATTAACCAATTAACAATTAACCAACGTCACAGGGATATTTAGTGTGATTAAGGTTTATAAAGGTCTTAAAATGCTACGATAAACTAAGATCAGAATACTCCACATGTGGGTTTGAGGCTTACTATGAAAATGACCCTATGCTGATTAAGGTGAGCAGAAACTGCTGTTTACGTGGCAATGAATCTTAACCAGGTTAGTATCAGAATATTGATGTGCATTTAAACGTAGTCACTGTGTCAATTTTGGACCACGTGATAAGAGAGCCCGCCCCGGTCCTCTTGGGCGTTATACACACAACCCTGCAGCCCCTCTGTTATAAACAGTGCATGGCGGTGACCTACCATCTTTATTTCTGAGCATGCTCAGTGCGGAGCGGCTGGGCGTGGAGGACGCACTGTGAGGCAGGACCAGGCTTTGTGTCATCATCTCGCTGCTCTGACGACTCCGTTCAAAGTCAGTGATGTAAGCGTCCAATGCCGCCGAGGCAGATTCATAGCTCTGAAAATCAATCAATTAAGAAACATGGGTTAAATGTTATGGGAGCCCAGCAACTTCAAAATCTGTTACGCCAGCAGTTTGTCTTCATTTTATATCACAGACGTTTGAAAGGTTAAGTAGGTAGGTATAGAATAAAAAAGAAAAGTCTATATTTGTACATGTACAATGAAATTAGATGAATAAAAAAAGGGTAAAAATGGGCCAGTATGGTGCACCGAGAGCCCTGTAGAAACTGTAAAAAGTGTTCATGAATGCTTTAAGGTCGTTTGTGTTGGATGAATAGGAGAACTAGTGTGAGCACATCTTTTTTTTTTTTTTTTTTTTACTTGTATGGCTGATCATGATAAGTGGAAAAAGTCCTATCTAGATAAAGGAAAGCCCTCCATCAGGGATGAGCACTTACCATCCCTTTTTACTAGTAGGCCTATTGTTATCATTTATTACCTACACAGATGTCAAAATTGGAATAATCCTAACAGGACAGAGGTTAAAGCTATAGTGTGTTACAGTCTGTTTGTTCCCATCCGAACGAGTAAAAGAACAGTGGACTTGTCTGTGCTCCTGTCTCTCTTGATGCGTTCTGTTCTAAATTAATGCGGCGAGCTCCGGCATCCGGCAAAATTTAAGTTGTGCGTATTTGTTGCAGCGGGCACCGGACGGCCGGAGCTGCAACGGAGCAGACAGACAGCACAGCAGAACTAGTGGAAGTCTACACACTGACTAAAGTGAAACCTCTCAGCTCAGCTGCCCTGGCGGAGCGGAGAAGGACCGTAGAGGAATCTGTTCGATTCAGCCTATAGGGTTAATCAACTTTATGTCAACACGTTTGGAGACGGCTTGAATGTAACCAACATTCAATATGGAAAGTTACACACTATAGGTTTAACGAGGGGCAAATTTCCCCCATGGATCCCATTCCCTAGTCTAGAAACAGAGCCCTATTATTAACAGTAGTAGCATAATAAACCTTGTCTCTGTATCTGAAGGTGGTGTTGTGTTCAGGGGCCTGCAGCCTGCTCCTCAGGTGACCAGAGCTGGATAACAGGGAGGTGACCGTGGACTCTGGAGACAGACACTCACCCACCATGCTGATGGACTCCATGATGCTAAAAACAACACGTACATACTTAGGTTAGACATCACTCAATCACAAATGAAAAAAGACTAGTGAGTGTGATGCTTGAGAGTAGTCTACACTGTTCACAGTGGAGAGGAATGTGTGTTTGAAACCCAAATCAATGGATGTTCTATGTTTCTGATAGGACACAGGTTTCAGATAACTGTCAAAATATTTGATCCTATGACTGACATTCCAGATACAGAGAGCTACCAGTGAAACGCATTTGTCAGATGCTCTCATCACTGATGGTCCCTCACTGCAACACTGAATGTTAACCTAGCTAATCATGAAACGACAACCGTGTGTTTTGGAAGTTATTTCGGCCCGTATGCTTGTCTTGTCGGTCTCGTGCTCAAGAACTGTTGTTAGTTGGCTGTAGCCTAGCAAACAACTGAGCTAACTAGCTAAACAAACAACACAAAGTAAACAAGACAGTAATAAAAGGCCCACCAGATTCCATAATGACTCAGTATTGTTACGTAACGGTAGGTTAGTATAGCCTGTATACAACAATGTCTCAACTCCACTGACTTAACATACAGCAGCCTACTGACACTATATCAAAGGTTTGTCAATTACGTTAAAATTCAATGACATTAGCCGGCTAAAAACAAGGAACCCCAAATGGTCCAACTCAAAACGTGTCAATCTGTATCAAGCGAAAACACGACACTTACATGTTTATTTTTCAAAATATTCCTTGTGCAAATCTCTGCGTTGAAAATGTTGGTGACAACTGAAAATTCAAGGCTCCCGGGTAAAGCTAACTCCCAGTTAGCTGGTCTGGAATCAGTGTTGTAGCCCAGAATAGTGTCGCGACTCGTGAGAGTCGTTACGAGCAAACACCATTGAAAACAACTGGTAATAGAAAATTATATAAAGCTTTAAAGCAGTATAAGGCTTAAAACATGTTAAATACTTTCATCGGAGTAAAACTTTACCAACCTGCTCTAACTCTATAGTACCGCCCAGGCGCTCAGAGGCGTTGTTAGGATCCTGAAACATCGGGGGCTTAGGGGCACTTTACACGGCCACGCAAAACGGTGCATACGCAGAAAAATTTCTGCGGTTGCACTATATCATTTACAGGAAAACAGCAAACGCAAACGCAAACGCAGGCATGAACCGCAGATTTTTGAGATCACCTCCGAGGGAGGATTTTTTGGAAAACTTAACGGTTTTGGTTTCCTGTAAACACCGAAACCATTTCCCCTGATAACGCTGACGTCACGGCTCCACCCTCACACATGCGCATTGCGTTTGGATATAAATAGGCATTCGCCGTCTTTGTAGGTCCATGTGCGCCAGTTGGAAAACAACAACAACAATGGCGGATCACCGAGCTGTATTCATTGTGCGCATGGACGTTGTGCTGTTGCTGATGAATTTGTTATCGTGCCACCAATCGCTCCTACAAGCAAATAGGGAAAGAGTTGTGCTCTGCCTGTTTTTCTAGCTAAATAAACGTGTGTCACTTCTATATGCCAGCGACACGGCTCTCTCTACATTAAAAAAACACTATCAGCGTGCAGCGGTTAAGTTAGGCTACTGTTCAACAAAAAGAGCATTAAGGCTACGGTTTCACAGTAAAAGCATTTCACTGGCTAAACATTCATAGCATTTCGCTGGACACACGTGAGTTGACTTTTATTCTGAAGTACGCCTAACAGTAAGGTATCCGCTCACGAAGTCCCTTCACTATCAGCAAGTATGCTGTTTTTCCGAGTTCAATGCGGTGAAATAAGCTTGTCTTTTACAATATTTGTAACCCCAAGCTTACACCAACCGCTTTATGAACGTTAGTGGCATTAATTTTCGGTTACAGTTAGGTTTTATGCATCAAATTGTACCGGAACTATCTACTAGGCTGTGTCACCGCTGACTATTGGCTTGGCATGGCTGCTACTTCAGCGATTTCGGCCCGTTTCCCCCCCCCCCCCCCAGGAGAAAATGTTGCACCTCAGTTAGGTAAATACAGCCTTAAAACCCAGCTAGATGGTTGTTTATCTATGAATGTAGGCTATTTATAATTTTTTTGAATTTGCTTTAAAAAATGTAGTCTAATATGCCTCTTTATAGCCTACATTTAACCAACCCAGTCAACACACACACACACACACACACACACACACACACACACACACACACAACACACACACACAAGGTCGTAAGTTTAATTTCAACATTGTGGTGAAACATTATCAGAGGAGGTTCGGGGGTAGCCTACTCCCCCAGAAAAAAATTGAGCTTCACTTCATTCTGTGCCTTCTGGTGAATTTTCCATGGAACTTATTCGTGCATTTTCTGCATTTATTTATGGTGGAAATGTCTTAATTGTTCTGAAGGAAAAGACAACAGGCTCCCAGTGGAATATATTGCAGTAAGGCCCTCAGGCATTCTGTATTGCTTTCAGATATTTATTCTCCTGTATTTTCAAAACTTTCTGCACATTGATTGACAACACTGATTTACGAATGGTAGGCCTAAATAATAAAGTTAATCATTGATGTTCCTAAAGGTACTTGATGGAAGCTAAGATTCTAGCTTAGAACCTTCATTTAGGCTGTTGGTTGCCTAATTTGGAAAGGGAACCTTCACACTTGTGATGGTCCATATAATTCTACATACCGTACACTGTATAGGCTACTGAGGTGCAGATATAGATTATAAATAATAATAATAATAATAATAATAATAATAATAATAATAATAATAATAATAATAATAATAATAATAATAATAATAATAATAATAATAATAATAATAATAATAATAAACCTGTTAACTGATTTATACTTGTTACAAACTTTTAAGTCTCTTAACAATGGACATCCACTTCATTTTTTGAGCGAGTCAAAAAGATGAAGCCGTCCTCTTTCACGGATGAAGAGCAACATTGCTACCTGGGAGAAGTGAGTTGCTGTAAATCTTAAAAGTGCACTTTTCATATTTACGTTATATTGTATAATGTTGTGTTTCTCTGAGCTGCTTCAAACTGTTCTCTATTGAATCTGTGTTGCAGAAAATGATGCTGAGGCAGTTTATCCTCATGAAGCAGCAGGATCAAGTTCCTGACCATTTATCGGTCAGAGATATGAAGACCTGGTTGCTTTCAGGGAGAACCTTCCTGGAGGAGTGAGTAAATAACATTGAACATTGATTTTACTGATTCACTGATGGAAAACTGACAAGAGCCTTTATACAAATGAGTGAAAGTGTCAGGATCTGTATGTTTTGTATCCATTTCCTGTTTTATTTTGTAGTCTAGGTTCTGCTGTGTTGTTGTTAGTTTTACTTCCTGGGTTTTCCCTCCTTTTTTGATTGCTGTCTCCGCCCTAATGTGTTTCACCTGTGTCTCGTTTCCCTGTGTATTTAAGCCCTGCCTCATTCCCTGTGTCTTTGCCAGATTGTCTTTGTTACCGAGTGTTCGAGCTCTCTTGCTTTTTGTTCTATTTGCTTCCCATGTATGACCCTTTTTGGTATTTTTGTGACTCTTGGATTTTGCCCGTTCCTTGTCTGCTTTGTTGCCTAGTTTTGACTGCCTTTCTGGATTTTGACCTTTGCTACGTTTTGGATTAAAGAGCTGGTTTTTGGACATTGTACTTCTGCCTTCTGATCATCCTTTGCACTTGGGTCCACACACACGCCTGTCCTTTACAGTACAATCTGGCCATGTCGGACCCAGCAGAGGGAGATATGTTTGGCCTTGCTCTGGGAGCTCAAGGAAGGCGTCTTACTGAGTTGGAACGGGCGGTTTCTAGCCTGGGACCGGGAGTTCAGTCATTGTGTGAGCAGCTGCAAGCCCTGGCTGCCCAGACTAGCCAGGTAGTGACTCGCCTTGACTCCATGTCTCCTGTGACGACTGCTCCAGCCGTTCCTGCTCCATCTCCAACTCCCCTGGCTCCTCCAGTTCGTTTTTCGGAACCCAGAGCACCCCCCATCGAAAGGTATGATGGCACTCCTGAAACATGCCGCTCATTTTTGGCTCTTTGTTCGCTAACGCTTGAGCTGCAGCCTATTACCTTCGCCACTGAGCGTTCGAAAGTAGCATTCATGATCACTAATCTCACGGGGCGAGCACGTGAATGGGCCACTGCTGAGTGGCAGAGACATTCATCTATCTGTGACTCTGTAGCTGCATTTTCTGCTGCTTTGGGCCGTGTCTTTGGTCAACCTCTCTCCGGCCGCGAGGCAGCCCGTGCACTTGGTAATCTCAGGCAAGGCAGACGCCGCGTTTTTGATCATGCCATCAGGTTCCGCACTCTGGCTGCTGAGAGTCAGTGGAATGACGAGGCACTTGCGGACACCTTTTTCCTGAGTCTCTCTGAAGATATTAAGGATAGACTTACCATGGTTGATCTTCCTACAAGTTTTGAAGCCCTTGTGGAACTTGCTATTAAGATTGACAACCGGCTGCAGGAACGAGAGCGGCTCCGAGGGGCAACTGGACATGACGGTTGCCAGCATTGGCGGCAGAATAGCTCTACGACACCCCCTGTGGCCAGCACTCCATCAACCCATCATCCGGCCTACCCTGGATCTACACCTTCAAGCCCCCAGGAGGAGCCCATGCAACTTGGTCGTACCCGTTTGAGCCAAGGGGAACGCCTGCGCCGCCAGCGTGAGGGACTTTGCCTCTACTGTGGGGGAACGGGGCACTTCCTAGCTCGGTGCCCGGTAAAAGATCAGGCTCGCCAGTAACCGGAGGCCTACTGGTGAGCCACGCCTCGACTGCCTCCACACCAGCACGCGCCTTGACCCCTGTTCAGCTCATCACTTCTCCCAGGGATTCCCTGGCCCTGTCAGTCCTCATCGACTCTGGTGCAGACGAGAGCTTCATGGACCTGAACCTGGCCCACCAGCTGAATCTACAATTCCAGCCTCTGCCTGAGCCACGCCAGGCCCGCGCTCTCGATGGTCATCTGCTCAGCCGTGTCACCGACCAGACTCCTCCTCTGTCTCTGCTGATGTCAGGTAACCACAACGAGACCATTTCATTTTTGATCATTGAGTCTCCAACATACCCTCTAATCTTGGGTTATCCTTGGCTGTGTAAACACAATCCTGTAATGGACTGGGCTACTGGGAGAGTGTTGAGGTGGAGTCTAGCTTGTCAGTCATCCTGTTTGTTCCCGCTGTCGGTTTCCTCGTCTGCTGATTCCTCTCCTGAGTTTCCAGACCTGTCCAGGGTGCCTGAAGTCTACCTAGACCTGAAGGAGGTCTTTAATAAGGTTCGAGCCACGTCCTTGCCACCACATCGCCCATATGACTGTGCCATAGAGCTTCTCCCCGGTGCGGCACCACCCAAGGGTCGTCTGTACTCCCTCTCCAGTCCTGAGAGGAAGGTCATGGACGACTACATCCAGGGGGCGCTGTCTGCAGGGATCATCCGTCCTTCCTCTTCCCCTGCTGGAGCTGGGTTCTTCTTTGTGGACAAGAAGGATAAGACCCTTCGGCCTTGTATTGATTACCGTGGCCTGAACGACATCACAGTGAAGAATCGTTACCCACTTCCACTCCTCTCATCTGCCTTTGAGCTTCTTCAAGGGGCCCACATTTTCACCAAGCTCGACCTTCGCAACGCCTACCACCTGGTTCGTATTCGTGAAGGGGACGAGTGGAAAACTGCGTTCAACACTCCCAGTGGCCACTATGAGTACCTGGTGATGCCATTTGGACTCACAAATGCCCCAGCTGTTTTTCAGTCAATGGTCAATGATGTCCTCAGAGAGATGCTGAATGTCTTTGTGTTTGTTTATCTTGACGACATTCTGATCTTTTCCCAGACTGAAGAGGAACATGTGGATCATGTTCGTCAGGTGTTGCAGCGGCTGCTCCAGCATCAGTTGTTCGTGAAGGCTGAGAAGTGTGATTTTCACCAGACCACAGTGTCATTCCTCGGGCTCATGATCTCACCAGGACTGATCAAGATGGACCCAGAAAAGGTCAAGGCTGTTTTAAACTGGCCTGTGCCCACCGACCGGAAACAGCTCCAACGCTTTCTGGGTTTTGCCAACTTTTATCGCCGTTTCATCCGGAACTTCAGCCAGGTTGCAGCTCCTCTGCATGCCCTCACCTCCTCGAACTCTAAGTTCTCCTGGTCCCCTGAGGCTGAGGCAGCCTTCCGTGCCCTCCTGTCCCGGTTCTCCTCATCGCCTATATTGCAGATGCCCGACACCAAACTCCAGTTCATCGTCGAGGTGGACGCCTCTGATGTGGGGGTCGGGGCCATTCTCTCCCAACGTTCTGCTGATGACAATAAGGTTCACCCCTGTGCCTTCTTCTCCCGGAAACTCTCCCCCGCCGAACGCAACTACGACGTGGGAAACCGGGAGCTTCTGGCCGTGAAGTTGGCATTGGAGGAGTGGAGGCACTGGTTGGAGGGGGCAGAGCAGCCATTTATAGTCTGGACTGACCACAAAAACCTGGAGTACATCCGTGGAGCTAAGAGGCTCAACTCCAGGCAGGCCAGGTGGGCGTTGTTCTTCACCAGATTTAACTTCACCCTGTCTTATCGCCCTGGGTCTCGTAATGTCAAACCAGATGCCCTTTCAAGGCAGTTTGAGGTAGGAAACCGCCCTCGGGATGCAGCTCCCATCCTGCCCTCTGACTGTGTGGTCGGGGCGGTGACCTGGGACATTGAGAAGGAGGTCCAACACGCACTTTCGGAGGCCCAGATTCCTGACGGTTGTCCTCCTGGCCGGCTCTTTGTTCCAGGCCCGCTCCGTTCCCGAGTCCTGCAGTGGGGGCACTCCTCCCCGTTGAGCTGTCATCCTGGGGTGAGTAGATCACTGAGTCTCATAACTCAACGTTTCTGGTGGCCCTCCCTCAGGGAAGATACCCGTGATTTTGTCTCTGCCTGTTCTGTCTGTGCCCGCAGCAAGGTCTCCCGCAACCCCCCCTACTGGTCTTCTCAGGCCTTTGCCTGTTCCACACCGCCCCTGGTCTCACGTGTCTATGGACTTTGTTACTGGGTTGCCTCCTTCAGAGGGTAAGTCAGTCATCCTCACTGTCGTTGACCGTTTTTCTAAGATGGCTCACTTCATTGCCCTGCCTAAGCTGCCCTCCGCCAAAGAGACGGCGGAGGCAGTCCTGTTTCATGTGTTTCGGCTCCATGGTCTTCCTCAGGACATTGTGTCTGACCGGGGTCCCCAGTTCGCCTCACGTTTCTGGAAGGAGTTCTGCAAGCTGCTCGGTGCATCAGTCAGCCTCTCCTCTGGCTTCCATCCTCAAACCAACGGCCAGACGGAGAGGTACAACCAGGAGATGGAGACGGCCCTCCGGTGCATCGCCTCCCAGAGTCCATCCAGTTGGTCTCAGCAGCTCCTCTGGGTGGAGTATGCCCACAATTCCCTCCCCGTGGCTTCTACTGGTCTGTCCCCGTTCCAGTGTGTCTACGGGTACCAGCCTCCACTCTTCCATGATCTCGAGGGGGAGGTCTCTGTTCCTTCAGCTCACGCCCTGGTGCGCCGATGTCACCTCACCTGGAGGAAGGCTCGGGCAGCGCTCCTCCGCACCAATTTTGGATACCAGAGGTCCGCCAACCGTCATCGCACCCCAGCCCCCCGCTACCGGGTTGGCCAAAGGGTTTGGCTCTCCACCCGAGACCTGCCGGTTCGAGGGGAGTGTCGTAAGCTGGCTCCCAGGTTCGTGGGGCCCTTCCCGATCTCTGAGATCATCAACCCTGCTGCTGTTCGCCTTCGTCTTCCTCGGACCATGAGGGTCCATCCCACATTCCATGTTTCCCGGATCAAGCCCGTCAAGACCAGCAGGGGCCACCAGTACCTCGTTGACTGGGAGGGGTACGGCCCGGAGGAGAGGTCCTGGGTCCCTGCGAGGGACATCATTGATAAGACTCTGATACGAGACTTTCATAGACTGAACCCGGACATTCCAGGGACGTCTAGAGACGTCCCTTAAAGGGGGGGTACTGTCAGGATCTGTATGTTTTGTATCCATTTCCTGTTTTATTTTGTAGTCTAGGTTCTGCTGTGTTGTTGTTAGTTTTACTTCCTGGGTTTTCCCTCCTTTTTTGATTGCTGTCTCCGCCCTAATGTGTTTCACCTGTGTCTCGTTTCCCTGTGTATTTAAGCCCTGCCTCATTCCCTGTGTCTTTGCCAGATTGTCTTTGTTACCGAGTGTTCGAGCTCTCTTGCTTTTTGTTCTATTTGCTTCCCATGTATGACCCTTTTTGGTATTTTTGTGACTCTTGGATTTTGCCCGTTCCTTGTCTGCTTTGTTGCCTAGTTTTGACTGCCTTTCTGGATTTTGACCTTTGCTACGTTTTGGATTAAAGAGCTGGTTTTTGGACATTGTACTTCTGCCTTCTGATCATCCTTTGCACTTGGGTCCACACACACGCCTGTCCTTTACAGAAAGTTGTGCAGGTTAAATAACACAGTGTCTTTTTATTCAAACAGGTTTCAGGAATCATTTGACAGGACAGATATACATCACCTGTTCAAGGCTGAACTGG
Source organism: Ammodytes dubius (assembly GCA_026122265.1). Classification (NCBI taxonomy): domain Eukaryota; kingdom Metazoa; phylum Chordata; class Actinopteri; order Uranoscopiformes; family Ammodytidae; genus Ammodytes; species Ammodytes dubius. Next base: position 177,728 of record JAOPFK010000066.1, on the reverse strand, counting down.
TAAGTCATATATCTTTTTTTTTTAAATTGTATTTAATATCCAATAGTTATTACTATTACAGTAGTAACAGCTATTGTTCCTGGGGTCCACACAAAATATTAAACAAAACAAGACATTCAACATAACATAACATTGTCAAACAAAAGTCATGGTAAGAAATAGTTTGACTGTTACATTCACTGTGACATTTCCTTCTTAACACATGCTTGAGCTGCGAACAATGGATACAATGGCCCTCATTTACTAACATTAAATTGTTACCACACGTACAAACGTTTCACGCACAAATCGGCGATTTATCAATATTTTCGTACCTGAATTTCTTCGTATTCTGAGAACAAATTTAAACTCCCTCAGACCATGCGTAAGCACAAATTATACATGTTTGACTGTCTTACAAAAATTTAAATACACACTTTTTAACCAAATGCATAGCTTATTAAAACCACATTCATTTAAAACAAGGCTTATATAATATGCTTTAACTGTTCATTTAATAATGCATATGCCAAATGTATTGAATAACCATGAAATTGCTGCTATCTGATCTTCCTAAATGATTATATTACGATTTGTCATAATTAAAATATTCAAATAAAAGCTGAATTCCAGTCCAAAATTGCATTGTAGCATTATAAGAGTTTCCACATTAAAATATAACAGTTTAGTTTAGGTTTTTTATTGTTTGCATTGCTGTTTCTTTTTAAAAATAAGTATGAAAAAAATATATGACCTGCATTGAAATGTTGACTGTACACACCATTATCTTCATGTTGATACTAACTTAAGAGGGATTTTAACAGGCCTGGGGCCTCATTTATCAACCGTACTTACGCACAAATCTGTGCGTACTTACGCACAAATCTGTGCGTAAGTAGGGCGTAAGAACATTGCCACGCAAAGTATGGAATTTACCAAAATGTACTTAGACTTATGAATGTGTGTAAATGTAAGCACAACTCTGACCATGCTTACGAACAGAATCTAGAATAGCGATATTACAAGCACAAAGCAAAGCATTTAAGAGTTTCAACGTCTGCATTAACACTAGAACCGCCAGCGTTCTCTTTATATCTATAATCGCCATGCGTCAAATCCACCCGTGCATTTCTAGGGTAATATAAAGTCATACATTTGTTTGTTTAATCATCATCTGTGTTTTGGACCTCTTGTTTTATAATCTAAGTTTCTTTAAGAACACTGATCACGACTCAGTAATGAAACCGAAGTAGCCTAGATATACAATCGCCAATACTACTGAGGATGTTTGGTGGAATTGCGATCAACGACAGCCCATTCTCTGTACGGGACGCCAAACCAACAAAGCTCTCGGAGCTGGAGCAGAGGGCTGCTCTCCTGGTGCCAGCGATGTTGGACACATCCATCAAGTTCCTATTGTAGGAACCAGAGGAAAACAGACCGATTTGCCAGCACCGAGATTCTGCAATCTTTTGACGGACTCAGTAGCTCTCTGCCTATCTGGATCCATTTCAGACAACCTTATGTTTGGGGTCTGCAGTGTCCAAGCCCGATCCCTGTTTCAAACCATATTCAGTAGGTTTGACGGGGTCTCGAAGTCCTTCCACCTGATGGATTACGACAAAAGCCTTTTCTCTGCCAGAGAGGGCGTCATGTTTGCCATCCAAAACATGGACCACCCAGAGGGGACTGATGGTACCTCAGAAGTGCAGGAACATCAACATCTGGAGAAGAGGGAGGCTTCTCCACAAGTCACTGCCACTGAGGAGCCAGAAGTACTTACAGAGAAGGAGTCTTTCACATCAGTCGTTCTGGATGAGGAGACAGCGGAAATGACAATCAATGTGACTGAGGACACATCCCTAGTCAAAATTGAGACAAATGTAATTGTGTTCATGGATGACAAGCTGGGATATCTTGAGCAGGAGGTAGTCCTGGAGGAAAGCCTGGTTCCAGACCTGGTCGTCCAAATTATGGCGGTCCATGAAGTGAAGTCTGCTTCATCCACCCAGTCCATTCCCAAGCTCAGCACCTCAGAAGTGCAGGAACAACAACATCTGGAGAAGAGGGAGGCTTCTCCACAAGTCACTGCCACTGAGGAGCCAGAGGTCCTCATGGAGAAGGAGTCTTTCACATCTGTCCGTCTGGAAGAGGACACATCTGAAATGACATCTGAAGTGACCGAGGACACATCCCTAGTCAAAATGGAGACAAATGTCATTGTGTTCATTGATGACAAGCTCGGAGATCTTGAGCTGGAGATACTCCTGGAGGAAAGCCTGGTTTCCGGACCTGGCCGTCCAAATTATGGAGGTCCATGAAGTGTCGTCGGCTTCATCCACTCAGTATGTTCCCAAGCTCAACACCTCAGAAGTGCAGGAACAACAACATCTGGAGAAGAGGGAGGCTTCTTCACACGTCACTGCCACTGAGAAGCTGAAACAGGGACATCAAGAGAAGATGGATGCTTTTCTTAGTGTCTCTGTGGAAGAGAACGTTGCAATCACGAGCAGTGATGCTATAAAGAACACATTTGTGGTCACTGTTTACATGGCAGAGGAGCAGCAGGGAGTGGAGCAGGAGGAGATGGAACCAAAGGACACACATACATCCTTGGTTCAGCACTTTGATGCTAAGAAGAAGAAAGGAGTGAAGGCCTTCTTTAGAAGTTGTTGGAAGAAGATAACAGGCTGCTTTTCTGTTTCCACTGTGAACTAAAACAATTCATTCTCTCTGTAATATTACTTTTAAATTGATTAAATAAATGCTTTTCATTTTAAACAATTTATCATTATTATAAAAAAGCATGAGTTTGAACCAAGGACATGTGTCAGAAGTCTGCTACAGAAAATGAAAAGCCACTTCTGTTTGGGGTTTCAAAGACCCCGGGTGCAAAACATGAAAATACAAATGTTCTAGGCTTTTTTCTTCTTCTCTGATTGGTGTGGATGGGGCTTATGTTAGGCACTGTAGTAGTGCGTTGTCTGTGTGTGAATTAAGACATCGCTGTCAGCAAACTTACATTCAACTAAACAAGGAATCATATTGACACACACACACACACACACACACACACAACACACACACACACACACACACACACACACACACACACACACACACACACACACACACACACACACACACACACACACACACACACACATTGAAAGAGGCCTTTTTGAATGATAATCAAGTCATCTATGATAAACATCCATCCAATGTGCTGTACAAATTGTAGTAAATGTCACAACAATGGGAGCATATAAATGGCTTAAAGTGCACTATATAACTTTGGGTGTGTCAGAGAAGTGAAACTTGTATAAAAACAAACGTTACTGACAGGAGAATTGAATCCTAGGAACACAGGCCTGCATCCAATTCATCCAATATGATGGGACACAATTATTTTTCCTGCACTTTAGGATGTGGCACGTCTGGAGCAGCTGCAGAGAGTAGATCAATAATTACATCAAGAATCATTTCAACAATAAATATAAACTGTTCTTTTAAGAAAAATAAAATGTAAAGATTATTTTCTGGCATTTTAACACAGGTGACTTCTCATATTATAAGAATATCATGGAAAAGCAAATAATTTTTTTCTATAATTTAATTCAAAAAGTTATAGTTCAATATACTGTATGCTGGATTTCATTAGACATAAATTGGGTTTTCCCCATCTCCTTATACAGAATAATTTTCTGTCTGAACCTCTAAACTGCCTCTGCATTACAAACCTCTTACTTGTATCCACACTTCAAAAGCTCCAAAAATCAGCACTGACTGCCAGACCCACAGTCCCAACATCTTGATCTCACTCCCTCTCCACATAATCACGTTCCCAGCCAAACCTATTATAGCACACCTTCTCATCCCTTTGCATACCTTAGCAACATGCCCAAACCCCTGGCAATCAAAAGACTTCATAAGCTTTGGCATTATCTACTCGCTCACACTACATCTCACAGATCCACAGAATGGCTCCGTTGGGAGGACCTATGTCTCAAACTCTACTAGAACGGTCTCAGTCTCATTTCTGATTTTTTCGACTGCCCTTTTACCTAAAGTTTAGGCCTACTCAGCACCTATGCTTAGCATCCAGATGTTCTCTTACACCATTTCCCTAAAATCTATTGTCTATATTACATTTCTCCAACTAGCCCTTGAATTGTTAAAGGGGTAGTTTGAAATTTTGGACAAAGGGCCAAGTCAGCCTGTGTGTTATTAATCATTGGAGACAGTTTTCAACCAATTTCATTCAGTCCTTATGGTTGCAAAGTTTGCTGGTGCTAGGCTAGCGCAAGTCAATGGTTGCTGCCAGCCTGCTAATAAAACAGTCTTACCCACTCCACAGTACACCCAAGGCAAATCAATTATAACACCATTATTACACTGGCTTCCTGTCAATCAAAGAATTTATTTTAAAATATTGATGTTGGTTTATAAAGGACTTTATTTTAGGTTTAGGGTCGAACTATATTTCTGATCTTCTGATACGTTATGAACCGTCCAGAGCTCTCAGGTCGTCTGGGACAGGTCTACTTACAGTCCCCAGAGTTAGGACTAAACAAGGAGAAGCAGGGTTTAGTTTTTATGCACTTGTCTGCCTGTATTTGTTCTTTATTTAATATCTCTTAAATGTTATTTCTAAAGTCTAATCACGTATTGTATGCCCCTGTAAAGCACTTTGAATTGTGCTATATAAATAAACTTGCTTTACCTTACCCCATAGACTGTAGGTCTATATCAAGTATATTACCCAGCTAAGCCCCAATTTTTGATATTATTCTTACTATTATAATTGACTATTTCCTCCGGCTGCTGTGGTTTCTTTCTTCTTCTTTTTTGAAATTAGCATTATTATTTCTCCCTTCTGGTGCTGCGGGCCCCTTTAACCCATAGCCTGTGACGTCAGTGGTGGCCTAGAGAGTAGTGGGGGAAAAATGCAGTGAGGGAGGGATCACTCTGCTTCAAATCCATGCACCGGAAACACAAGAAACACGTCACAACAGCAGCAACACAAATGTGACATCTAAGTGGTTTGGCCTATGGTAATACAATATTGAAATCATTCAAATTCTATTATTTTATAAAAAATGTATTTCATATGCTATTACCAAATAGTACCTTATAATGACCAATTAATGCTATGGCCCCCTTTTTTAAATAAAACATATGTATTTTTCTTAAAATGTAGAAAAAGTGAAGTAGCCTAACTCTATTTAGCCAATATTAGGCCAGCCTTTAGTTGCCAACTTGCCATGGGCCTAATTACCTACGTTGTTTTTATTTTTTTATCTAGGGCTAGGCAATAGATCCAATATATTTTTATTTTGTAAGTAGACTAACCTAGTTTTAGGTCTATTTTTAAATTGAGCCTTATTGGCCAAATTCATAGGCTACTTAGTCTGGGTATTTTTTTTGAGGATAATATGAGAAAGCCTAGGCCTCTATGTATTTGTTAGACCATTGCACTGTGAGTCATCTTTCTCAATGGACGATCTGTGAGAGAGCGTGTGTCTGAGGGTTTGGTGAGCGTGTTTGTGTGTGTGCGTGTGTCTGATGGAGTGTGTGCGTGCGTGTTTCTGAACGTGTGTGTGTGTGTGTGTGCATGCGTGCTTGGTGTGTGTGTGTGTGTGTGTGTTGTGTGGGTGTGTGATATTGCACTAGTCGTTGTAGGCCTACGTCACAGGCTGCCGTTGGTCCAGTTCAGTTCAGATCGGATGAGCCGTTGGTTCTCTCCGGAGACAAACTGAACTAAAACCCGGAGCTGAACACAGTTAAACCCGGGACGTCCTAGGTCAGCTCACAGTACGGGGCTCGGGACACTTCTGTATTTCTTACTGAACTTTAAAATAAGCCCCTTAAAGCGGTGGGGCTGAGGGAGAGTGGGAGAGGGATAGAGAAGCCGCCGTTAACGTAACCTCCGTGACGTAGGTCGGTCCGCCCGGGTAACTGCTCTGCTGGCTTTACTAGCACGCTGTTTGTCCTCACCATCGGGGTTTACTGAGCGATCGATCGGTGTGATCGCAGCCTAATCGTGGGGTCGACCATCAGCCAGCGATGATGGAGAAGAAGAAGTCGGATTGTCCCGCTCTGCCGCCCGGCTGGAAGAAAGAAGAAGTGATCAGGAAGTCCGGACTGAGCGCTGGAAAGAGCGACGTCTACTACTACAGGTACCCCGCCGATACACTCATCGATCAGCCACTAATCAGCCCGCTAGCTACCGCCTTTTATCACTCAACCTGTGTGGTCAAGTATGGTCCCCAACTCCGGCTGTGGTCATCAGTTGTTGTGAACGCACTTTGTGCTGATTACAAAACAAAGGCGATCAGAAAGTGTGAAGTGTTTCAGTTCAGATGAGAGAAGAAGTTACATTGTAGCGTAGCCTAGGCTACAGTCCGCAACTCTTCAGTTGGCGCTTATAAAGTGGTTCCGTGCTGGTGGTCCACAGTCAGCATTCAACTTCTTTTTTAGCCTAACAAACGTAGCCTACAATATTTGACTAATATTTCACAGTGGCTCATGCTTGTCCATAAGCTACACAGCGTATTGACAAGCACAGAGCCCCTGTGTGAACTCCTATGAAGGGGAATACTAGCCTATTGAAATATTGCCTTCGTATATGGACTGAGGGTTCAGTCAGGGCCGTATACAGAGGTCATGGGTCCACCACCAGCCAAAACATAACAGTCTACCAGTGTGTTCGTATTGTCTGTAAAACATTTTCAACATCATTCATCTCTTTTTTTATTTATTTGCTGGCCTAATAATAGCATGCCTCTTATAGACTGTGTATCACGCCTTACTAGCGCCAGCATTAATGATAGGCCAATGCCATATGGTGGTTTAGGGCCCCCGCATGTTGTTACTGCCAAGGCTGGCTGTTGGTATGCCCCTGCTGTATGCTACATAACAATGTCTTGCCACTCATGTTTCACCGACTGCTCCAACTTTTTCATCAGCAGTTACTGTATAATACTCGCGTAGGCCTATAGAGCAGAAGATGACCACTCATACTGGTGATGACTGGGATGAACTGGTCTTTTTCTGGTTGCTAGCTTATTGAGCTAGTTTTGAGTGCTGTACAAGTCAAAGTAGCAAGTGCAGCGCTGTATTGAAGTTTAACCATGAAACCCGGGTTAAAGGTGCACTATGCAGTTTCAGAGGAAAGGGTTGTTTGTTTACAATTGCAGATAGTTCACAAAGCATTTACTCTACACGTGACATCATACATCAAGATTATTTCGATGCACCTGGAACCAAACGTAAGACTGTTTGTAAAGAGAAACTGTGGGCCCTGCTGCTGTAAACAACAACAACAACAACAACAACAACAGTGAAACAGTAACTTTTAAGGAAGCTTTCTGTTTTTTAACAGTGTTCCTGTTGAATCAATTTTTCCTGCAAATTTTGTTTTGTTTATTAAGTTGTGTGATTATACTTTAGAGAATGTTCACTTCTCTGACACAACCAAAAATACATAGTGCACCTTTAATTAGTATTATCAAAACGTACCCCGAGCCCTGCATACAAGTAGCCTAGCTGTAATGGAAGGGCCCCTTGTCTAATGGACTAAATGATTACAACGAATCAAATCAACAAATTGGTCCTTGCATTGAGTTTGAACTGGAACCATGAATGACTAACTTGGTCTAGTGTGAGTTAGCTCTTGGTGCTTCTTAAAGACCTATTTCACCTGTGAGAATATGAAGGTGTATTGAACTCTGAGATCCTATGTAGTATAAATGTGCAAACATTTTAGAAATCGGTTCATCCTAGCCCGAGAACAGGCAGAAAGAGTTTTATGGGTTAGGATTAGCAGGACAGATGGGCCAAGGAAGGACTGAGGGAAGAAAAACCTTATTCATTATATTATAATAGCGATGTTATAATGATAGAACGCCGGTTCCGTATGGGTGAAGTATTCCTTTAATACAACAGGAAACACCACAGAAAATCAACTGGTGTTACCCCTACAGTGCAGTCCAACAGAAGTACATCTAGAATTGGCACTTTGTGGTGGACCCTGCATGCCACTCAAATAAAAAACTGATTTCTTTGATATAGCAAAACCTAAAAGTTAACTTCAAGTAATTTATTTGTCCCCCTTTTTTTGGTAATAGCAGCATAGAGCTCTATTTCTTTCTCACACACCTCTGTTCTGTCCAAATGACACATTACAATAAGTGCATTCAAATGAGACAGGCACAATAGCCAGGCAACAACAACAAACATATCAGTGTGGATTTCAGTCAAGCTCGTCTCTCTACAGCAGATCAAAGTTCAGTGTGTAGTTTTTACTGTTTACATTTGATCCTGAATGTTCCTGCGTTCCAAATCACATACTCTTTCTTTTTACTACACTACAGTACTAAAGTACAGAAGAGTTTAAGGGCCACAGGAGAGAAAAAAAAATCACATAAGGAAGATTTTTTTGTTCATTATGTCGAGATATGTCAAGAATAAAGATGAATACTCCAAAATGCTATTGGAGTTAGTGGGGCATTTATGTATTTTCAGCATACTACAATTGACGTGCATGTATCGGGACATCCTAAATCTTTTCCCGGCATACTAAATAGTAGGGAAGTATGGGGATTGGAACGCAGGGTGTATCTCCGCTAGCTGCTGCTGTGCTAGATGACAGAGGAAATGATGTGGCTCCATGTTGTGTGTGGTGGACGCCGCAGAGCATGTCGGCTGTGTTTTCAAAAAGGCTGCATTCACTTCCTGTTGATCGGTGGTTTAGGGGCGGGGCTTCATCAGACTAACAGTATAACAGCTAACCCAGTCAGTCATTCTCGCTTCGTCACCTTTAGCACCAAGAGGGCAAAAGAGGCCGGTCGGATGTACACCACTTTCAGTTTGCTTTGTAAACGTGTGACTCATCAGTTCCAGGAAGAGAGAGAGAGAGAGAGAGAGAGAGAGAGAGAGCGAGAGAGAGCGAGAGAGAGAGAGCGAGTCAGCAGGTCCACTTACGGGAAGAGCTCAGCAGTATATAACACGCCATGTTGAGGCCTCTGCCACTGCACAGCACAGCCCCATCTTTTTTTTTGCACAACCACACACTTCTTCTTCACCCTCCAAACCACATTTTATTTTCTCTTCTGATCACTTGACAATATTCTCAGGACTGTTGCTATAAAAAAGAAAAGAAAAAAGTAATCATTTAGTCACTTTGAGTAGTCCACTCAGTGTGCATCATCATGGCTTCAATGAAGAGCTAGAGCAAAATGAAACACAGTATATATGATGGTGTGACACGCGCAGACACACGCACGCACGCACGCACGCACGCACGCACGCACACACACACACACACACGCACACACACACACACACACACACACACACACACACACACACACACACACACACACACACACACACCATCTGATCTTCGCTTCGTTGCTGCTGACCTACATGTCAGACACAGCTGAATGACTGTGTGTCTGCTCTGGTCTCCTCTATCTTTGTGAGGGCCGATCACACTTTCAGACCGTCGGAGACGTTAAAGACATATCTGGAAATTGAAGACATTTGGTCTGGTCCTCTCTTCTTCCGAGGGTGTTTGAGGCCTGACGCTTGGTTTTAGGGTTAAGGGTAGAATTGGTTTCAGTGTGTGTGTGTGTGTGTGTGTGTGTGTGTCCAGCTACGCTATGCATTATGGGATGAAGAAGACATCTACTTCCTCTAGTTCCTTTCTGTAGTTTTCACACTGACCCTGCGTTCCGAATCGCATACTTTTTACTATTTAGTTATGGAAGAAAAAAGATTTAGGATGTCCCGATTCTTGAGGCCAGATTTAGGATGGTTAGAAAGACCTGGATCCATGTCTACTACACCGGCCAAGATTGTTAGTGTTGAAAACAGCATCCTATTTGGGCGATTCTGACCCATAATCCAGTGGCAACCTGAAGTGACATCGCATCGACGGAGCCTCCATATGAAAACAAACGGGGATGCGACGGATATAAACGCAAGAGGCAAGATCAAGGCGCAATGTTATGACGAATAAATAAGTAAAAGTATGTCCCAATAGTATGCCTACTGCATCCTAACTAGATTATTTTTATCGTCGGATGTAGTATGTAGAATAGAAAAAAGAAAGAGTATGCGATTCGGAACACAGGGTTGGACATTCTGTCCAATTGTAGAGCAGTTCAGGAACTACGTTATTGCTCCCGTCCCAGACACATCTGACCAATGAGTGAAGAGAACCTTCTCAGGTGGCTTATGGTTCACTTTAAAGAGAAGTAGCTAAGGAAACATTGAGCTGGTGTTGACCATCACTTTCATCTGTTATAATGAAAGACATCACTAGAGGAAGGTCATATCAGCACTCAGTGATTATGGCTCCTTCTATTAGTGACTATTTTGATCGTCCAGAATTAAAAAAATAGCCTGGTTGAGGTTTGTGCTCAGACAATGATAACTTCCCTTCTACAATCGCAAGTGGAAGGAGTGTTTTTGCAATGACACATGTTCACCCAAGGTTTGCAGCAACCAATAAGCGCTATATAAATTAAATATTTTATTATTATTATTATTATTATTATTATTATTATTATTATTATTATTATTATTATTATTATTATTATTATTATTATTATTATTATTATTATTATTATTATTATTAATAATAATAATAACTGCATGCAACAATGTATTTTTATTATTATAATGTTATAATTTTTGTCAAATTAGGCACAAACGCAAATTTTTTATTGGATGATAAACTGATAACACTGAATGGAAATTGGAGGTCAAAGGTTAAAGTGACCTTGTACCATAGTGTAGCCTTTTTCGAGCTTTACCTTCATTAAAGCATTGCCTACCACCAACATAATACAGCGAGACCGTCAGAGCAAAGGACGCTATTTTTATCATGTTTTTACTTTTTATTAATGCCTTTGCCATGGGTACGTTCACCCAGGAACAACAGCTGGCGTCGTAAAAGCACTACCGCTTTTGTCCAAAGGGGTCGCCAGAATCAAAACAATGTGTAGCCACTTTGACAATGAAATATCTGTAAATGGTACATATATACAGCTCCGGAAAAAATTAAGAGACCAGTCTGGATTTTTCTTAAATCTTCATCTCTACATAATTTATTGAAAATGCTCTTAATGAAAAAATATATATTTAAATTTGGTAGAAATCTTGTCAGTAGTTTATATTATAAAACCAAAACTGTTCATTCTACTCAAACATATGCCTATAAATAGTAAAACGAGAGACACTGAACATTTGGAGTGGTCTATTAATTTTTTCCTGAGCTACAGTGGAGGAAATAAGTATTTTATCCCTCACCGATTTTGTAAATTTGCCCACTTACAAAGAAATGAGCGGTCTATCATTTTAAAGCTAGGTTTATTTTAACAGTGATACACAGAATATCAAAAAGAAAATCCAGAAAGTCACATTAAAAAAAAGATATGCATAAATTATTTAGCATTTCATTGAGTGAAATAAGTATTTGATCCCCTACCAACCATAAAGAATTCTGGCTCCCACAGATTAGTCCTCGTGCTTTAAAAAAGTATTCCTAATCTCAACTAGTTTCCTCTTTCCTGTATAAAACACACCTGTCTCAACTTGTTACCTGCATAAAAGACACCTGTCCACAGAGTCAATAAATCAAACTCCAACATCTCCATCATGGGCAAGATGATGATCCGAAGGCAGCTGGGACCACAGTCACCAAGAAAACCATTGGTTTCTTTATATGTCCATGGGCTAGACCAAGAATAATTCACGTGAGCCTCCCACACGCTTATAACCCATTCACAGTAAATATGTAGCGCCTTCTTCCCTTCCCTTTTCACGTTGTAACGGCCCCGAGAAGTCTTGTAAAAGAAAACGAAAGTAACGAGCGTTTCCTGCAGCGCTGCTGCCTTGATAACGCACGCTTCCTTATCGAGCGCCCTATATCCACGGACTGTAGGCTTTATAAAAGCATCTCTGTGAGACTAAACAGCGGTTATGATATATATACCTTCCACGTTCACCCGCTCCTTCTGACAGCTCACAGCCGCCGCCCCCGCACCGACAGCACAGCAAACTGCCCGTTATGACAGTTCGCCCCCCAGTATGATAAACAAATGATTAGGGATAAATCAAAATGTGATCCTGCCATAAAAAAAAGGTGATATGATATTTTTGCTATAGATCATTGCCCTGTTTTATTTTAAATGCATTATGGGCATTAAGTGTCTGTTTTGTGTAAGTATAGGTTATATATTTCTTGTTTTCCATGTTAAAAGTAAGCTACTTGGAAATTGAAAGTAGCCTAAATGTGGTTGAAAGAAAAGGAAATGTGCGGTGTTGATCAGATGTGATAGATAAGGGGTCGCTATTGGATGCAGACATTATGAGATTCGGACCTTTGCTGTAAGAAAATGTTGTCAACTGGACCCATTTAAATTTTAGTTGAAGACCCCTCTGTCAGACCAAGAATAATTCAATTGTAGTTCAAGGATGATGTTGTCGATGACGGTATGAAGAAGAGAACTGTGGAATGCAGGTCTTTTAAATGTAGAAACTGGGTTAGATCATATGATTTTTGTATGACTTGACTTGTGACTTGCTTGACCTGAGCAATGACTTGACTTGTGACCGTTCATTTCATTGTAAGTAGGCAAACTTACAAAATCAGTGAGGGATCAAATACTTGTTTCCTCCACTACACTCACCGGCCACTTTATTAGGTACAGCGGTTCATTTTCACACATATAACTAATCAGCCAATCACATGTCAGCAACTCAATTCAGTTAGGCGTGTAGACCTGGACGGAACAACTTATTGAGGTTGAAACCGAGCAACAGAATGGGGAAGAAAGGGGTTTTAAGTGACTTTGAACATGGCAATGTTGAGGGTGCCAGGAGGGCTGGTATGAGTATTTCAGAAACTGCTGATCTACTGGGATTTTCACTCTAAACCATCTTTAGGGTCTACAGAGAATGGTCCGAAAAAGAAAAAATATCCAGTGAGCGCCATTTGTGTGGACGTAAAATTCCTTGTTGAATCAGAGGTCAGTGGAGGATGGGCATACTGGTTCGAGATGATAGAAAGGCAACAGTAACTCAAATCGTTACAACCAGGGTATGCAGAATACCATCTCTGAACGCAAAACACGACCAACCTTGAAGCAGATGGGCTACAGCAACAGAAGACCCCACCGGGTGCCACTCCTGTCAGCTAAAAACAAGAAAATGAGGCTACAACGTCTAAATGCCTAAATGCATTAAATTGCTGCCATGTGATTGGCTTATTAGCTTTTTGTTTTTATAAGCCATTGGACAGGTGTACCTAATAAAGTGGCCGGTGAGTGTATACTGTATATCTAATTCTCTCGTTCCTTCCTTCTCAGTCCTTCAGGGAAGAAGTTCCGGAGCAAGCCTCAGCTGTCCCGTTACCTGGGCAACACGGTGGATCTGGGATGTTTCGACTTCCGGACGGGGAAGATGATGCCCGGGAAACTGCAGAAGAGCAAACAGAGGCTCAGGCACGACGCACTCAGTCTGGCCAAGGTAACACACTAGTACTGAAGGATCTCACACTTTACCATCCATTACTTCTTTATTTCCAACAAATACATATTTCTCTCATGTCCAGCACTCTCTGTGTCTAAACACTCAAAAATCAGACAAGTCTCATATGCATTTTAACTGTCTGTCCTTTGGGTGTTTGACCTGTCTTGGTCTCTTCTAAGACTTCTGTGTTCAAATCTATCCACAGTGTTTGAGCCAGCTGCATTTCATATTATACACATGAGAATGTTCTAGTTGTTGTGTTGACATTTTCAGCAAAAATACAATAAGTCCACTGGGTCTTCACATCCTCTCATGGGTCAGTTGGCACACACACTCACACACACACACACACTCACACTCACACACACACACACACACACACACACACACACACACACACACACACACACACACACACACACACACACACACACACACACACACACACACACACACACACACACACACACACACACACACACACACACACACACACACACAACACACACACACTCTCTCTCTCTCTCTTGGTTGTCCATCGATTTCGAAAAAAACATTTTAAATAAACAAAAACATACTTCTTCACTTACTTACTTTACTTTCCCTATCCTATCATATGGCTACCACAGCCCAAACAGCACAGCCACCTTCAACAGACCCAGGCTCTGTACAAACAAGCTCCAGGTAGTGTCAATGCCGATTCTACCTATCCTATCCTACTACAAGGCTATCACAGCCTAAAAACAGCAAAGCACCTTCAACAGACCCAGGCTCTATACAAACACGCTCCAGGTAGTGACAATGCCGATTCTACAGATCCTATCATATGGCTAACACAGCCTAAAAACAGCATAGCCACTTTCAACAGACCCAGGCTCCGTACTAGTAAGCTCCAGGTAGTGACAATGCCCATATTACCCATCCCCATTGTTCCACATCTATCCATGAGATTTAATGTGGCTATACAACCCAATCCTAGACCTACATAACCTCTGACAAGTAGGACATGTAAATGTGTCAGTAGACACTGTGGGCTCCACAGGAGTTTTCCTCCTGTCCTGTCCCTCTTCTGCTGTCTCCTGGCTGTCCTGTCCTCCTCCAGCCTACGGGTCCCCTCCTTACACACCTGCCGCCATGTGGTGCGGTCAGCAGCAGTAACTTCCAGGTCCTCAGGGCTGATGTTACATTTCTTCAATGTGGTCTTCATCTGGTCCTTGTAGCGCTTTTTCTGCCCTCCAGCCGAGCGTTGGCCATGACTTAACTGGCCGTACAACACTCTGCGGGGCAGTCGGTCCTGGGGCATTCTCACCACATGTCCAAGCCATCTCAGCTGGTGCTGGGTGACCACAGCCTCAATACTTCTACAGTTGGTCTTCGCGAGGATTTCAGAATAAGGAATATGATCACGCCAAGTGATGCCAAGGATACGCTGCAGACAACGCATGTGAAAGTTCTCCAGGGACCTGAGGTGGCGGCTGTAAGTGACCCAAGCCCCACAGCCATACAGCAGAGTGCTGATACAGACAGCATGGTACACAGACACCTTGGTGTGGAGGTTTAAGTCCTTGTTTTGAAAGACCCGGTGTCGCAGTCTACCAAAGGCAGCAGACGCTTGCCTGATGCGGTTCTGGACCTCTTCATCAATGCTGCAGTCATCGTAGAGCATACTTCCCAGGTATTTAAATGACGGTACCACTGATAGCTGTTCATCAGCAACAGTAAAGACAGGCATAGTGGAAGGGGGGCTGGCACTCCATTGACAAATAACCTCTGTTTTGGTGGTGTTGATGGTTAAACCCATCCTGCTGTATGCTCTGGCGGCAGCATTAAAGGTCACATATTATGCTAAATACACTTTTTAAATGTGTTCTAACATATCCATGGGTCCACAGTGTGCCTAGAGACTGCCAAAATATTTAAAAAAATAACACTCTCCTTTTCTCACTCTCCCCCTTTCTGAAACCCCCACCCTCCCCCCCCAATATACTCCAGTCAGAATTCTCCTCGTTTCTGACCTCACAAACTGGAAAGCCAGAAGCTTCCACTGTGCAGCCCACACCCCTATTTCTTATTGGTCCACGGCCCTGACAGACAGAGGGCGAGGCGTATCCGGGGGCGGGGGGAGCTCAAAGATTGTATATTTACAAGGGGAGCTGCAGCTCTTTTTAAAAAAATAGGCCATTGTGAGATTAGCTGAACATCAGCATAGTACAATAAATTATCTGAAAGTTTTTTTCAGCAAACAATTAAAGAATAACGTATTAGGGACCACTAAGACCATATAATATGGTGTATAATAGTACCGAAAAGTGTATAATATGGGAGCTTTAAGGACAGACTGGAGCTCTTCTGGAGAGTTAGCAACAAATTCGCAATCATCTGCATATTGCAGTTCAAGGATCCTTTCATCAAGCAGTTTGGTGGTAGCTTGGAATTTCCTGATATTAAAGAGGTTTCCATCCAGTCTGAAGTCTACATGCACACCACTGCTATTCTCAATCTCCTTATGGAGAAGCTGAGTAACACAGAGAAGGAATATGTTAAAGGTCACATATTATGCAAAACACACTTTTTAAATGTGTTGGAACTGGGGCTGTCAAATTAACGCGTTAATTTCGATTAATTAATCACAGAAAAATTAACGCGATTAAAAAAATTAACGCAGATTAATCGCACTTCTATATTGCCCTTTGACCCGGTGCAAAAGAGGTGAGACGATAGCGGAGCTGCACTTGTATCTTGCTGACACGGCCCGCACGGGATTAAAGAGCATAGAGATGGCTCTATGGACGTGTTATGGGTTGCTCTGGGCAAATAAACATGAAGGTAGGAATACGTCTTATGTTATTCTCCGCAGTGTCTGTGCATTATTGGTTTAGTGGGTGCCTAATTAACAATAGGTTCAAAACAATACCTCTCAATCTTCCTCTGTCTCACTTTTGTTTGCTAGCTGCGATCGACACCCGCCCCCTCTCACTCTTCCAAGCATATGCCTGTCTTTTTTCCTCCTGTGTGTGTCGTGTCACGTGTGTGTGTGTGTGTGTGTGTGTGTGTGTGTGTGTGTGTGTGTGTGTGTGTGTGTGTGTGTGTGTGTGTGTGTGTGTGTGTGTGTGTGTGTGTGTGTGTGGTGTGTCAATATGTTTGGTTATGAGAAGGACGGTGAATGAGTCGGCATAGGCTATGCGCACCGCACCTGTGGCAGTGCAGCGCTGTCTGTTGTGGGAGATTGACAGTCATTTAGCCTGCTTGTTTTTTTGTGTTTTTTTCCAGCGCTAGTAGTTCCTAAATTTATTTAATGTAGTAACCTGGCTGAGAGGAGGAGACAGAAGTTACGAGAGAGAGAGAGAGAGAGAGAGAGAGAGAGAGAGAGAGAGAGAGAGAGAGAGAGAAACGAACGGTAGCCTATACAGTTGTTTATAAACAGGCATAACAGTGTCATATAAGTATGCGATTAATTTAGATTAATTAATCACAGAGCCTGTAATTAATTAGATTAATTTTTTTAATCGCTTGACAGCCCTAGTTGGAACATAACTATGGGTCCACGGTGTGCCTAAGGACTGCCAAAATTTCCAAAAAAAAAAAAATCTCTCCTTTCCTCACCCTCCCCCTTTCTGAAAACCTCTCCAATATACTCCAGTCAGAATTCTCGCCGACTATAACGTCACAGTCGGCACAGCCACTTCCCCATATTTTCTTTATATGTTCATGCTTCCCCCCCCCCCCCCCACCCCACATTAGTAACCAGAAACTTCCACCGTGCAGCAGTCTATGATAACCCCTGCCCCCCATTTCTTATTGGTCCACGGCCCCGAGATCCGATGGAAATTTTTTGCTTTGGGGCAAGCAAACAGCTTTTGCTCATAACATGCTGTTTATATTCCCCACAGCAGTCTGAAAATGTCTCGTTTTTAGCAAGACAAAGCATAGGAAGGTAATAGAGTCGAAGTCTAACTTTGAAGCTCATTTTTTCACTGATTTTAGTGATATTTTTAGCCGTTAGCTTCCGAGCTAGATTCGCAGTAGCCTCCATCTTTTGCTGCATTTTTATTGTGAACATGCCGTTTCCATTAGCTTGTGGCTGTCAGTGCATCTGTATGAACATAGTCTTTCATGTAGACAAGGATCGGTCATGTCAAACTGTTCAAAGTGCGGGTGAGCTCCTGCGTTACTAGCACTAGACATGGTTCTTCTCAGGCTAAACCTAACCGTGGTAACATGCAGTGCCGGCACGGCAAGCTATGGACCTATGGGCAGACGCCAATGGCTTCGCTTCCAGACAGGGGCGGGGGGAGCTCATAGATTGTATATTTATGAGGGGAGCTGCAGCTCGGTTTCAAAAATAGGCCATCGTGAGATTAGCTGAAAATCAGGGTATAGAGGCATACTACAATAAATGATCTGAAAGTTTTTTTCAGTAAACAACTAAAGAAAAACGTATTAGGGACCTCTAACACCATATAATATTGATAGAAAAGTGTATAATATGAGAGCTTTAATGTTAAAGAGCACAGGTGCCAGCACACAGCCCTGCTTGACGCCTGTACGAACAGGGAAAGGAGCGGACTCTTTTCCTCCCATGGTCACTCAAGCAGCCATATCATCATGGAACTCACACACACACACACACACACACACACACACACACACACACACACACACACACACACACACACACACACACACACACACACACACACACACACACACACACACACACACACACACACACACACACACACACACACACACACACACACACACACACACACAACAGGCTCTTGACTAATGAGGTAACTCCCTAAATGTGACATTTAATCTCTATTGGACATATTTTAATAAAAGAACCCACTTTACTCAGTACATGATTTTTTCTCATGTGAGTATATCTTCTGTTCTCGAGAACCCTTCACTCAGGAGATTCCAAACTTTTGTAATGGTTATGTAGGCTATGTCTGTGTGGTTTAAGCTACGCTAACGGACAGACCAGTGCAATCATGAGCTCCACCCACACAGATCAGACTGTGGTGTGTGTGTGTGTGTGGTCAAGCGTGCGTTTGCATGTCCGTGTTGTTTTGTGTTTGTGCTGCAGTCTTTCTACCAAAGATAACAGCAGCACTGACTCCTCCCACACAGCCGTCTATGGAAAAACATAATGTTCTTTTTTACACACACTCACACACACACACACACACACACACACACACACACACACACACACACACACACACACACACACACACACACACAACACACACACACACACACACACACACACACACACACACACACACACACACACCCTTTGACTGCATTTGACCATAAGGTGTACTGTTTATAGACGCTCATCGGATCCTCATACTTTAAAGTAACCTGGAAAACCAGCGCAGATCCCAACTGGTAACCCCTTTTAGAGGCTGCTTATTACAGCCACAATATGTTAATGTGAAAGCAAGCACCATCCTGATTATTTACATGTTCTTGGAGTCTTAGCATATGAATGTTTGTTCTGAGGCTGGGGCTAATGAAAAGGGTCAGGCGCTCATTGAAATCTAAAGAGGTTCCTCTCCTGGGGAACTTGAAGTGGATCAGGGTTTGAACTAGGCTCTTTCTGATTGACCATCCGGTTGTTTCTAAGCGATTGAAGGGATGGATAATGATTGTTTTTCCCCAAAAGTGTGTATATATATATAATATATATACAGTATAAGAATATGAAACACATTCTTCCGACATATGAGTTGGACTTTGGACTTATACTCAGGTGTGTTGCTGCCAATGCCTTGCTTGGTCTGGTATGATCAGTATCAGTATCTCATGGTGGCTAATGTTAGCAATTAGCGCTAAACATAAATTACGGCAGAAAGCTTAGAAAAAGCTAATAAGTGGAAGTCAAGAAGAGTTGAAGTCAGTTTGACACACACTCTTCAAGGGACTTTCCGTGCTCATATTGTTCGCTGACTCAAGGACTTTACGTTCATTTCATGTTGTGTTTTTAACACGAGACTAAAACAAAGAAGTGAACACACTGTACCGCACCAGAAGACGTGTGCTGGTAACCTGCCTGTTATCACATTCCACTCTATGTCAGGACGCCCAGTGATAATGAAAATGATACACTGCCCCAAAACCACTCCCTTTTTACTAGACAGTGCAGTGTAATCACCCTCTGTCACTGTATCTGAATTCTGAGAGTAAATAGTGCTCCCATCACAGAATGGAAATACTCACAGGACTCCTTTCGGCTCTGTATTTATTTGTAATTGAGTTGAGAAGATTGCTATTTACACTTTGACTAATGACTTGTCTTCATAGGAAAAACCCACAACTGTTATTGATAACATTGAAGACGTTCTGTTCTCAAATGCCCATGTGAGCCATGACAGTATGGACAATACCTGGACCATGTCCACATTCAAGCACATGTGTGCGTTTGTCCACAACTAGCCTGGCACCGCCCGCCTACCTACTTCCGCTCAATTTTCACTTCCCTTCATCAGTAGTCACTCTGGGTCCGCAGTATATTCGGCGGGTTTTTCTCAGCCAGATTTTTTGGCGGTTCAATCAGCGAACAGAGGGAGTGGCTGAGAACCTTGACGTTGAGTTCCAGTTGTCGTCAGAAGCCGGCGCATGACATACGTCACGACCAAATGTTATGCGATTGGTCGGCAGATCCAGAGTGGCACTGGGCAGATCCAATAGTTTTAAACTTCAACAGACACCCGCCTTCAAGTGAGTTTAAGTTTGTCAATTGAGCGATTTTAGACCCTCTGTATAAATTAAATTAAGTACGATGGTCTGGTTGGGCCAGGCTACACGCAAACATCTCGACTGGACACTTAAACCGGAGTGTTTTGATAATTCACCAACATTTTGGAAAAACTCTTTATTTCTGTATTTGTGCAGGGGACGGAGAAGACAGAGGTTTTGAGAAACACTGGCAGCATGACCTCAATTTGCACATTGCAATTGTTGTTTACATCTACTGAGAAAGCACACATCATTCAATTTGACAATCATTCTCGCCCGCGGTTTTCCTACTGTCACATGTCAAAATCTCTTTTGTGAAAATGTCTGTGCGCCAAGTAAGAAGCCGCAGTCAGGATGTGGCCAGCCTAGCTTAGCATTGACAAAGCAGCCCTAACTGGCCGTATTCAAATTTAAAAATACATCTACATCCCCTCTCAGGCTCGTTCATAACATGTTACATGTTTTTTGTTACTGTTGTTGAACAACAGCCGACTGCAGTGATGTAGTTCCAACACATAATTCCTGCTGAACACACTAACATAATGTGTTTGCTAGCATTTCAGGTTGTGTGCAGATTAAACAAAGAGTTTGGCTAGCTGTATCCTCCTGTTTCCAGTATTAGGTGATTAGCTTAGTTTAGCATTACAGTAATGCTAAACTAAGCTAACGTTGCGACATCAGCTCCTTCCGAGCAGTAATAGTGTAAAGATATGTTTGATATGTTGACCCACCTACATTAACATCCTTCAGCAAGGCAGAAATAACACACACACACACACACACACACACACACACACACACACACTTCCTGTTGTTGCGTGACACACATATACACACACACACACGCAAACCCACCAAGTGAGTGCTATTCCAGCCATGACTTTATGAGGACCGGCCAAAATGTCCTTGCTTAAATAATGTCCTCAGTGTTGGTCGCTACCAAGGGTTGGGTATACACACACACACACCCATACACAGAACAATGCTTCAGGTTTGTTTTATTGCTCTCTGTGTCATGTTTAGGAAGGTAAAGCAGACCAGGAAGGATGGAAGGAGGGAGTAATGGAGAGAGGGAAAGAGCAATGGAAGGAAGGAAGGAAAGAGCAAGGAAAGGAAGGAAAGAAGGAAGTAAGAAAAGAAGGGTAGGAGGGAGGGAAGGAAGGAAGGTATTAGGAACAAGGGGAAGGAATTAGGAAGAAGAAAAGAAAAGAAAAGCATGTCACCCACACACAGACTGTGCCTCTGTCTAACCCAGGGAGGCAAGCCGGACCTGAACACAGCTCTGCCAATCAGACAGACGGCGTCCATCTTTAAACAGCCTGTCACCAAGGTTACGTATCACCCCGGCAACAAGGTGAAGACAGACCTGCAGCGAGGGAGCGAGCAGCCCAGACAGGTGTGAGGCTGACGCACGCACACACACACACACACACACACACACACACACACACACACACACACACACACACACACACACACACACACACACACACACACACACACACACACACACACACACACACAAACACACACACACACACTCTGGTGTCACCATGAGGGAGAGGTCATGTTTTTCCACATGAGGGAACCAGGTTGTCATGGTGACTGTGGCCACTAGAGGGTGCTGAGGCATCATGGGAATTGCAGGTTGGGACACTCACTCATGCACACACACACACACACACACACACACACACACACACACACACACACACACACACACACACACACACAGTTCTAATGTCATATAGAGGGAATGGTAGCTGGTTTTGACAGAGATATTACAGAAAATAGTTAATGAGAGATTTTTAGGGAACAAATTGGGTGGCACTAGATAAAACCGAGATCAAACCAGGTCAGTTTAGGCTCACCAAACTGAACCCATACAGGTCAGACACCTAAAAGGGAAAGAAAATCTCAGAGGATCTTAAGAATAGAGTTGTGATGTTGCACATTTATCCAGGGACAGCTATACATCGATTTAAAAAAAGTTTGAGCTGCATCGGTCCACCTTGAGGCAAATCTACAAATGGAGAGCTCTGCCTGGAAGTAGACTTCCTTCAACAATATCCTCAAGCGCCACAAGAAAAGGGATTTTTCTGGTAAAGGCCAACTCAAACATTGCATCTGGAGATTTGCAGACCATTTGCCACCACCGTTCTTCACTTGGGAGAAGGTTCTCTTGGTGGCAGGCAGAGTTGCGTTTTACCCCCAACATGACGGTTTTGGTTATGACTAAACAGTTCAATTTTGGACTAATCTGTCCACAGAATAAGACTTAAGGTATCTCCAGGTGCTCTCTGGCAAAGTTGTGACAAGCAGTTTTGTTATTTTTTGAGAGCAGAGGCTTCTTCAGCAACCCTCCCATGAAAGCCATGTTGACTGAGTTTTCTTCTTATTGTGGAACCATGCACATCTGTCCCAGATGCTGCAAGAGAGGTCTGCAAATCACTACATGTAATGTTTGGGTTGACGTTTAACTGAAAAATCACTTTTCTTGTGGTGCTTGTGGATATTTTTGAAGGAAGTCCACTTCTAGGCAGATGTTAAGTCACTCTTAAAGCTCGTAGATGAGGTGCCTCGTGCTCGTGGTGGATTGATGAAGCTCAAAAATGTTCTAAATCAATTTATAGCTGTCCCCAGACACATTTGAAACATCACAACTCTATTCCTGAGATCCTCTGAGATTTCCTTTACTCTTGGCAAACTGACCTGAATGGGTTCACTTTGGTGGGCCTAAACTGACCTGGTTTGATCTCTGTTTTATCTAATGCCACCCAATTACGTCCCTCAAGATCTCTCATTACATTGGTCCATTTCATCACTCAATTTGGCCCGCCTGATTGTGTTTACCTGCTCGATTTAAACAATGCAGCTCAGGGTTCACAAACTTTTGCACATACAAAAGTTGGCAAATAATTTGTTTTGTCTGTTTTAACAATTGATTTCCGGAAAAGAAAAATGTTGAATTGATAAACAAACATCTGTTATTTCATATAAAAAATACTGGTATTGATCAAAATGAATTAATAATGGTTAAAATAAATAAAATTCCAAAAGGCTCAAGGGGTTCACATACTTTCAAGCAGCACTGTGTATGAGCTTGAGTATGCACTATACTGAATTTCCCATACAGTATGCATTCTACCACACAACAGACTAGGGCTTGTTCTTCAAATGTAGAACCAATGTTTGTATGTTGGACAAAATGTAATTATAAATCTGCAATGGTCTTGGTTGTGGACTTCAAGGTGCAGTGTGTAATAAAGGTGTATTTTGGTGTCAAGTTTTAGTGTGTTAGATTAGATCCCATTTAAAATCCAAATCTGACACTTAAAAAAACAACCCTTCTACAATTTGGCCCACCTGGTTGTGTTTACCTGCTCGATTTAAGCAACGCAGCTCAGGGTTCACAAACTTTTGCACATACAAAAGTTGGCAAATAATTTGTTTTGTCTATTTTAACAATTGATTTCTGGAAAAGAAAAATGTTGAATTGATACACAAACATCTGCTATTTCAAATAAAAAATACTGGTATTGATAAAAATGAATTAATAATGGTTAAACTGAATAAAATTCCAAAATGCTCAAGGGGTTCACATACTTTCGAGCAGCACAGTAAATTCACAGCTGGTCCAGTCCACAGTAGATACTCAGCTCTGTCTGTATGTCTGTCTGTCTGCAGCTGTTTTGGGAGAGGAGGTTGAAAGGACTGCGGCCATCAGATGTCACAGAAGAAATCTTGAGGACCATGGACCTACCCAAAGGACTGCAGAGTAAGTGTCCATCATCAACGTCAACCCACGTCAACCCACACCATTCTATGGTGTGTATTATTTAATGCTGTCTCTCTCTCTCTCAAACTAAATATATTATCATTATTCTTATTATCATCAGATGTGGGCCCAGACTCCAGCGATGACTGTCTGTTGACGGCCATAGCCAGCGCTCTGCACATGAGCTCCGGTCCAATCACAGGCCAGACGTCTGTGGCTGCAGAGAAGAACCCCGCCATCTGGCTCAACACGTCCCAGCCACTCTGCAAGGCCTTCACCGTCACCGACGAACACATCCGGTAGGACAGACACAGACATTTGTTCTATCTCCTATAGTGGACAGTTTCCACAGGGTGTCAGCTTTTTTTTTTTTTTTTTTATAGTTTTTTGGGCATTTTTGCTTTATTAGACAGATTGGAGAGACAGAGTTGAAATGGGGCAAAGAGGAGAGGACATGCAGAGAACGGACCCAGGCGGTCTGCTGCGAGGCCTTGGCCCAGAGGGGGGGACGCCCTACCCACTGAGCTACGGGCGCCCCACAGGCTTTTTTTTTTTTAAATCCTTGAATTCACTATTCTCAAAATAAGGCCTTGAAAAGGATTGAACTTCCTCCCTACACAGGTCTTACATTTTTGGATTTCCCTTTTAAGTTCTTGGAGAGGGGTCTCTATGTGGCAAATAAGCACTTTTGATTTTCGTATAAAGAATATACACTGTTCCTGTATATCAATGTGAGTACATTAATGTGACTTTATAATAAATGCTCTTTATGAAAAAAGTCCCCTAAAATGCGTCAGGATTTCCATTACATCCTCTTGTCAGTATGACCTGACGTTGGCATTACATTTCATTTCATGTGGCATTAAAAAGGTATTATAAAGTCTTAAATTTAACTTGGAATCCCTGGGGGTAACCCTGTATCCACTTGACTTATTTAAACACTGACTGTCCCAACACTGAATTCAGCAAGTAGTGACTTGCACTTTCTGACCACGATCAACATTTGAACCTAAAAGAACATGTGTTTCTGCTCCTGACCTCAGGGCTGAAGTCATGCTAACAAACTAGCACGCTAATGTGAGCATTTTGGGACAGTTTGTTATTTGTGTTTCCACTAGTAATGGCACTTTTTTGAACAGGTTAAAATGAGTGTAACTTTACTACTCCAACCAGCAGGGGGAGCTTTAGCATGTAAAACTTGAGAACAGCCTTGAGCTTTGAGAATGAGTTATAACCGGCTAGAACAGGGGTTTTCACACTACTATGGGTCTATATCACACTAAATATTTTGGAAGTCCCATTACAAGATGTCAAATGCAGTATGCCAAAATAAAACGTATGCCCGACTACATCCGGTCATCTTTTGCAAACCAGCAAGGTTTTTTGGCTGTTCTGACCCACAATCCACTGCACAGCGGATGTTATGCCACATCGACTGAGCCAGCCAGTGAGAACAACTCGCAATAATAAGCAAAAGAGTCAAGTTCAAGGTGCGATGTTGATGACAAGATAAACAACCATTATATATCCCACATTGTACAGTATACTGCATGTAAACTATCTACTTTTTATTGACTGCTGTACAATGTATTACAGTAAAATGAAAGAGTTTATTTGCCTTTGGAGCTCATAGCCCCTTTTACCTTTAAACCTCACAAAGACAAAAGTTGATTTCATGAGCAATAAAAACACACCCTTATTCAGTTCAACACACTCAAAGGGCTTTTCCTGCCAGAGCCTCAATTGGCCTGTGATAGCCGGTAGCATATGGTGGCTAATGATAGGTAATGTTAAAACACTTAAGCTACACTTTCCAGTGTCACTGGCAGTCAGTCAGTTCGCTGACTTTACGTCTCTTCTCTACTTGTGCTTGCTGTTACGCTATGTTTTAGCCTTTAGCAATATCCTGTAATTGCCTTCTTGCGGCCCCAGTTTAGTGAAGTTCTATTGTCTCCTTTTCATTTGAGGACTCAAACAAGCGTCACAAAATATGCACGCTGCACCATTATCCAGCTTAAACAGCAGTTGCTTCATGCATACAACAAAACAGAACAGAAAGAGTCACTGCTCCCCGTTTTATAGGGCAGGTACCAGTTGAATGGCTTTATCACTTACTCTACTCTACATAACAGGCCAATGAACAACACGCTCCAAGGCTTTTAGTCCCACTTTGATTCTGTGACTGTGTTCACCTCAGAGGCATGATGTTCACCGCAACAATGGCAATCCTTGTGTTTAATTAATCCTGCCACTACAATTGGCCAGTCACCCAGTCGGTAAGGCTGAGCAATGCCTCCAATGCTTACAATAACTCAACATGGACAACGCAAGTTCTGGCTGCACAGTGTATTGCAAGGCAGTTATAACTTCTTTGCATTAGCGTTGCTTTAAGTCAAATGAAGTTATACACAGGTACCACACACACAGTGGCGTGCACAGGTAGACCTGAAGTGGTGCTGAAGCACCTGCCCTTTTCCCCTGGCCCAATCAAGTGCCCTTTTGAAAAAAAAATAAAAAATCTGAAAGTTTTTTTTTTTTTTTACAGTGTATGTGGCCCATGCCGACATTATCATCTATAAATGCTCAACGATTAAAAACGTTTGACAATGATGCCCCAATAAATATGCCCCCCCTCCTCCTCCGCACACACTTCCTTTGTCAACGTGAACGCGCAGAGTGGACACAAACGGAGGCGCGTTGCCGCAGCAGTTCACAGCTGCTGCACACACACACCTACTTCCCGGCCTGCCCTGCTCCACTAGCGAGGTAACACATACATGAATGGAGTCAAGAGTGTATTGTTTGCCCCCTAAGCCTCAGTTGCCAAGCTATAACTTGCATTTATTTGTCTCTGTTATAAAGTAGCCTCTATCATGCAGCGCCACACAGCTGAGCATAAATTAGCCGACTGTCCTGCTTAACAAGCTAGCCCCCCAAAAAAAATAGATATGACTTGATGACTAGATGAACACAACTAATGTCGGCGGAGTTTGTCATTGGTACAGCATGTGAATCTATCAGTATGCTGAATATTTAGTGTTGTTTAGGTTTACTTTAGGCTATATAATTAACTCTTCACTTGCAGTAATTGATTTGCTAAATGACAAACAGGCAATTCCCAATTGCCTGCAGAAAAAGTAGCCTTGTGCCTGGTTGTAATGTAACCAAGCAGTCTTATTTTATATGGTTGGTCTCTTTTTATTTACAAATTGCAGTATAATGCCGAGAAAGGAGAGGTTAAAAAGGCAAAAGAAAGGGAGCTACAGCAGACAGCCCAGGGGAGCAGCTCTCTGTCCTCGGTCCTTTTAAAGCTCAGATTTTAATGTTGAACTGTTCCTCAAATGTTATTGAAATATCTTAAAAGCTGTCCACACATTTTATTCTAACTACGCAAAGTGGGTTGGCTTCAGTCATCATGAAGCTATATAAACTAATTATATTATTTTATCCCAACCATAAGTTATTTCTATGTTACAAGACTTGCAGTAATCTTGTATTTACCTTAATAGGATATTATTAGTACGGAGATCAGGGGCCTAACGAAGACTTCAAAGACAGAATTCTGTATAAGGGATTATTTAAAAAAAAAAAAAATCTTTCTGCTTTTTGATAATTCTGTCTCCAAATTATTCCAGAAAATAGTACTAAATAGCCCACATTGACACAGGTGATTTAGCCTTAGCTTTCTTCTCAAAGTGCACCAGATTGATGAATTTTACTTTAAAAGGTTCAAATTTTCCCCCCGAGAAGGTCCAGGGTCCCAAACACAGTCTCCCAAATTCCTTTGAGAAACACTCTATGTGTGGCCGGGTATTAAAAGTCATTAGGCCAGGGGGGGTTTTGTACAAGTACCCTTAAAATGATTTGGTCATTCATCGATAGAATATATTGTGCCCTTTTTTTTTGCACTGAGCACCTGCCCCCCAAAATGTCTGTGCACGCCACTGCACACACAGTTGTAACAGGATATGGTCAATGTGTTTCTGTGCAGAAAGAGGCACAGACTGGTATTCAAAACACTGTAAGGAGCTACTTTTTGTAGTTCGATGATACGTGTTTAAAATGCACTTCTTTATGGGTTTTCAATTAATATGGGTCCCCGGAGTGTCTAGAGACTCCCAAAGTATGAGAAAAAACCATAGATAGTAAATGATATGGATGTAGCATCCGGGCTGACCTCAGTTATTCACACGGCATCCAATAATCCTGGTTTGTGCGCGTCGCCATTTTGTGAGGGGGGAGGGAGATAGCTGACATATACCTCCGAGGCAAAGTGAGGGACAACGGGCGGAGAGCTATCACTCAAGAGATCGCGCCAATACATTTTAACCTCAGATAAACTAAAAACTAGCTTGGGCCAAAAAAATTCACCCCCCTCAGTGTTGTCATGGAGATATGACTTTGAAAACGGCCTGTCTAACAAGTGAGTCAAAGAAAAACTGCTCGGTTTTGGCACCACCCCCCTAGTGGCACTTCCGGTTACTACAGTTGTGGTCACTTCCTTATTGGATGCTGGTAAAAATCGCTGAGGTTGGGGCTTGGAAAAAACACAACCCTATGTCTTTTTCCTCACCTCCACCTTTTTGAAAACCTGTGTTCAAACCCCAGTCAGATTTCTCTCCTATTAGGATGTCATGAGGGGATAAGCCACACAGCCACACCCGCAGATATAAACCGGCAGTTACATTCAGGGCCAATCAGAGCAGACTGAAACAGGCTCTAAAATGGAGCGTTTCAGACCGAGGCTGTAAGGAGGAGTTTCAGCAATGGCACTGGGAGAAATATAATTTTTTTTTGGGACACCATAAAAACAGTTTCTAGTAGAAACCCAAATTACAATTTTGGGCATGAAAAAATGTGCACAATATGTGACCGTTATGTTCTATTGTTGTAATGTTCAGTTTGAAAGTTTGGTTTTGGGTGAATCTAGCATCTCTAGCATGAGAAAGATTAGATGGGTGCAGGTGAGCGATGCATGCTGGGTAGTGAGAGTGAGAAGGTGGAGGGATAGAGAAAGGCAGAGAGGAGGAGACAGATGATGAGAGGTGAAGACTAATGAAGCATTAAAGAGGAGCGGGGGGAGGGGGGGGGGACATTGACACCATATCAAAATAACATCCAGGTTGTGTTGTTGAGTGACAGGAGAGAGCTGCCCAATCAGTGAGTGTTAAGCTAACATGATCATCATTTACACAAACATCCAGCTCTTCTTCTCAACCACTTGTTACTCATGCAACAGCCGTTACAAGGACAAGCAAGCAACGGATCACATTGACTTAAATAATTCCAATTAGCTTTTAGAATGATTCCCTTTCTAGGGCCATTGATTTCACCTAGTGTGGTCTGATGGGCGTAAAGGAAAAAACAATAATAATAGATAAAACTACAGATCAATACTCTTACATGGTCAACTTAAGTTGTGTTTGTTTTTAATCAAAGGTTAATGATCCGATTGTAAGCATTTTGTTTTTAAAATTCACAATGACTTTACATTTGTATGATCATATACTAGTCATTGTTATGTGAATGTGTGTGAAAGGCATCGCTCACAGAAGTTATCTCCTGACTGCAGGGCCAGCTCCCGGACTTTCGGGGGCCCGTTAAGCAAGATTTGGTTATGGGTGCCCCATCCGCCCATTAACACTTGTTGCCATTTCACATGACATTTAACCAATTTGTGTATTGTAAATATGAGTTAAAGCCCATATTACATTACATTTAATTTAGCTAACGCCTTTTATCCAAAGCAATTACAACTTTAGGTATAGGCAGATAGCAATAAGGGTCTCCACAAACTAGCATGTTCAGACTTGTCAATCTAATCATTTGTAGTGAAACAGTAAATCCTAAACTGGTCTGAACACCCACCATGCAGCACATAAGGACCAAACACACGGTATGGCTGCTGCAATACGAAATCAACTAGGGCACATCCTTAAAGCCATCTCAAAATGTATATGATGTCACTGTCAGCGCTGCAAACTGACCAAGAATAGCTTGTGAAGATATATCTCCCATTTTGAGCTGACTTTCCCTCTTGTTTTGTTTCTTCATTGAGTTCAACTGTGTTTTCTTTTACCACAGAATCCTGGGAGCGCTTGTTTGGTCATAGTCTTAGCTTAGGAAGTTCCATTTTTATTTTGTTATTGTCTGGGGTTCATTAAAAATGGAGCCCCCCCCCAGTGCCCAAAGGCCAAAAGCAACTGTTTGTATTGCTTAATGGGTAAGGCTTGCTCGGCCTGACTGTTTCCCCTTACCTCTGTCGATCATTTAGCCTTGTTTCAGCTCATTATTTTGTTTTTTTTATCTCCCCAGCCTACAATCTGTAGTGTTTGGTTCAGTCTCATTGCTTGGGTCACTGTCTTCCAGATACAACTGATTTCAGATAAAAGAGCTCTTACAACCCATAGAACACTCCTTTACCCAGCAACACACAGCAGGCATACAACAGGCAGAAACTAGCCCGGGGAACATAGTGCAGCATTTAGCTAGCCCGAAAATCCTAAAACGATGTAGGGTCTGGCGATGCGCAATAGACCTTGCCAATTCCAGGGGCGGCACTCAAGTGGCCGTCAGTTATTGCAAGTTTTAAGATATTTTTTAAATGTTGCTTTTCCGACTATGGCTCGTTTGATTTCAGTTGTGTGATGCTAATTGTATTTATGGCATTCAAAAACTCTTTAACATTTGACATTTCAAAATTGGCCAACTCATTAATACAATAAAGAACACATTCACTGCATCCTTTTCTCTTATGTCAGAGTTCTCAGATGGCGTGGGGTTCTTGAAGGCACCACGAGGAGCGTCTGCTCTCACACACATGATGATTAAAAATAAGTCACTGTCTAACTCAGAATTTAGATTTTTCACATTCATTCATAGTTACTGCAACGTGACAACAGGGGGCACTGTGGAAACATGCTGACTGACTAAATGTGTGTGTGTGTGTGTGTGTGTGTGCCTGTGCCTGTGCCAGTGTGTGTGTGTGTGTGTGTGTGTGTGTGTGTGTGTGTGTGTGTGTGTGTGTGTGTGTGTGTGTGTGTGTGTGTGTGTGTGTGTGTGTGTGTGTGTGTGTGTGTGTGTGTGTGTGTGTGTGTGTGTGTGTGCCTGTGTGTGCCTGTGTGTGACAACTAGGAAACTAAGCGGAGAACAGCTGGTCAAAGCCATTACAGCAGAGTCACTGGAATACATCACTACCTCCTCTCTGTTCTTCCTTTTCTATTTCATTCTCTCTCTCTTCTTTACTCTTTTTCTTTTCCCCTCTATTTCACTGGCTTCATCCCATCTTTCCATCCTTCTCATCATCAAATAACATTCCTTTCCTTACTTCAGGTTTTAGATCTATTCAAATGTTAAAATAGGGACAGTGCATGCGTATGCAAGTTTATATATACCCAGTGGTTAATTTACATCCTTAGTCCTTTTGGCAGGTTGGTGTCAAATATACAAGTTAAAACATATCAAAAACACAATCAATCAACGAAAAATAACAGTAAAAGAGTAGAATAATAAATGTTGCTCAGGACAAACCATAAATTGAGGGACCATGCAAATTTGGTGTTAAGTGCTAAAGTACTATGGTATTAAATTGCTAGTGTAATTGCAAATCGCCCTATTGCACAAGTTATGCAGACACAGTGTGTGTGTGCGTGAGTGTGTGTGTTTGTGCGCGCACACAGGTATTATTGCACATTCATTTGCATAAATAGCTGTATTTATTGACGCACCATTGCACATTATTAGCATACATAGATGTATGTCTGTATGCATACAGGGTCACAGGCCTGGTTTTTCCCCGTCCAAATCCCCAAATAGCACCGCAACAAGTTAGCCCACACAATTTACCATAGGATAGATTCTCTCTTCCTTTTGCATTCTCTCCTATTGTTTCCTTCTTTTCTTCCTTTTAAAGGTGGAGTGAGTGATTCTGGAGAACAATTGTCGTCAAAATAATTTTTAGTTCAAATCAGTGATTATCTCCTCATGATACGCTACCTGTCCCTACTTTGTGTGCGCCCTAAAAAAAATAATAATCCAGAGTTAAAACACAGCCTGGGCTCTGTAAACTGGTAAGTAAATTAAAGGTATGTTATCATCGTAGCTAGCAACATACTCATTTTACAGAGCCTAGGCTGTGTATTAACACTGGAATTTTGGAGATATTCACTGATTTGGTCAAAAAAGTAATCTTGACAACAGGCACTCTCCAGAATCGCTGACTGCACTTTAATGCACATAGAGGGTAAGTATCCCCCCCTCTCCTTCTTTACTCTGTCCTGAATGTCTTCAGTCATCCCTTTGTTCCTTACCCACCACTATATTATATCATTTCCTCCTCCTTTATGCTTTCATCTCATCCATACCTTCCCCCTCATTTCCTTTCTTCCATACCTGTCCCCTTTGCTTTAAATGTTTCCTTCCATATTACCTTTTATACCCTCCTCTCCTCCCCATTGTTCCATCCTTCCAGTGATGCATGCCGGTGCTTCTCCTTTTGTTTTTCCATCTCCATCTTTATCTCTCTCTCCATTCCCCCCTCCAGCCTTCCTCCCTCCTCTCCTCTTCTTATCTCTCTCCTCCATTAATTTCCAATTCTCCCCCTCTCTTCCCTCCAGTAGAATGTGCTTGTCATCCTAAATGGCTTTTCATTCCTTTCTCCTCCTCTCTCCCTGTGTTCTCCACCTCTGCAGTAATCTCTCCTCACCTCCTCGCCCCTCTCGGACTTTTCTCTTTTATGAGTCTGGTTATTGTATTCCATTTAGTTTTACCAACCATTTATTATTATGTATTATCACATTTTTCACTACACGTTATTGGTCACTGTATTTTTCCCTTGTTTCACATTAAAATAAGTGTTTTAAAGCATGGCCCTACACAGTGGCATGCACAGATTCTCCAAGGGGCAAAATAAATGAAAAAATATGTGGGGCTCAAATGGGGTTAGGAAGCCCTGTGTTCATGCTGACAGCCCCCCCCCCCAAGATATTGGGCTGAATATTAGTGGAGGCTGAATTATGTGGCACAAACAAACACACACACACACACACACACACACACACACACACAGACACACACACACACACTCTCTCTCTCTCTGACCTAGCGTGGAAGTGTCCATTTAGGGCGCCCAATGAAAAGAATAAAGTGAGGGTCTCGTGCTACTATGGTGCCCCTATAGGAGAAGAAAAAAGGGATTCAAATGCCCCTTGTATGACCCAAGACCCCAAATTGGGTTGAATACACTGCGAATAAAGATTTAAAAAGGGCACTTAAGCACTCCAAACAAAAAGGGCAGGGAGGGGTAGGCCGACACCCCCCCCCCCCCCTGCTACACACTGTGGATGTCTCTTCTCTGACTTTCTTCATGTCTTTAGTGAGTTTTGACATAAAAACAGCAGACATGTGCTCAGTGACTATGACAGCAAAAGAGGAACAAACAGACTCTTGTACTTTTGCAAGAGTTTCTGATGTTGAGTTCACCACGACCTCCCTGACAGCAGCCTCAGCATCTCACTGCTTTATTTCCTTTTTCATTTCTCGCCAATTAGAGCTGACGCCTTGGGACAGTGAGTGGGAGTAGCATTTTGATCCAGAGCGAAAATACAACCGTCTGGACAAACTGTACTACTGTATATGTTCTTCTGAAAGTAAAACTCAACAGACTTTCTAGTCAAATGAAAAAAATCTGAAATCCCGAGTATTAAGACGAGGAGTCCTTTTATTCAACACACAGCTGCTTACACTGAGCTATTGAAAGACATATTGATATTTTTTTTGTCAGTACACAATACATATTGTGGTATTCTCACACACTTTTAACAGAACACCACAAAATAAGCACAGTTTGTTTTGTCCCCCCACAGTGGCTGCATTTCAACAAAGTCACCCTCCACTTGTCTGGTTTCAAGCGTTCCAAAAAAGATTTGTGGAAAGCTGGCAGCAGGGGATTTAACACCATTCAGACAGGAGAGCATTAGTGGGGGTCCAACACTGATGTTGGGTGATAAGACCTGGCTCACAGTCAGCGTTGCGGCTTAATCCCGGAGGTGTTGGATAGGGTTGAAGTCAGGGCTTTGTGCAGACAGGTGCTCCCCCATACACTAAACTGGTGGAAACCATTTCTGTATGAGGCTGGCTTTTGTGCACGGTCAGAGGGACATTGTCATCTTGAAACAGGAAAAGGGCAAACACAAACTGTTACAAAGCACACTATTGTATAAAATATCATTTTATGCTGACAATATTAAGATGGCCCATTCATTGTTATCACAGGGCCTTAAAGATACAGTGTCAAATATAGGCGCTCCCGGTCTACCCCTCCCTTTAGTATAATTTACAGAAGCTACGGTGGCCTTCAAGGACAAGAAGCTAGTTACTCAAGATGGCTTCCTCCACCACTGCCTCAAGTCTTCCACAATGTCAAGTATCAAGTGTGTCTGTTCTGTGCTCCAGCATGGCGGTGCGACATGGCTACGCACCCTGCTCCTATACAAAAAGGCATATTTTAATTCTGAAAAACACCAATAACCTTTACACACTACACCTTTTAAGGGTTCTAGTTTGGTTCTGTTGGATACAACTGATTCACAATGACACACAACCACCCGTCCACGCTGTCATTTTCAACACAGGCACTACTGGCCTGTTTGATGATGTCTGTGGTGTGTGTGTTCAACCCTTGTTGCATGGGGGAGGATCAGAGGGCTGTTCCATAGAGGAAGCTGAAGAAAGCCAGGCTTAAAGTCAAACATCTGACTCTACTGAACCTAACAAATCAGTTGAGGCTAAAGCGGTTTCATAAAGGTCAACTGAAGCTCACACAGTCACACTAAGGTGAACCAGGTTCACCAACTTTAGCTCATTGCATGTGCACACTGCTCTTCAGCAGCCCTATAAGTTCAACATGGATCACATTGATTCAGCTGGGGCCTCTACGGATTCTCTTTTTTGCATAGGAAATTTCCTTTCCTAACGAGATGACCGGGAAGCACTTGGAGAAAAGGTAGTTTGTGTTACGGTTAGCTGGTGGGCAGGCAGGCAAGTAGGACCCAAATGCAGACAGGGTAATTCATTCGCTCCAAAAATGCAACATTTCAAAGGCAAAAAACACAGAAACTAAAGTGAACACAGGACGAGACTCACCAACAACCACAAAAGACCAGGGGCCTATTGCATAAAACTAAGATAAGGGATTAACCTAGGATATTTCGGTTATCCTGGCTTGCGTTAGCCATGATACGGTTGCATAAAAGCAGAGGGACATAAGTTACCATGGAGATTTATCCTTTACGTTTAGCCTGGTCCCGACCAGGCTACATGCAGAGAACGACCGCGGATTGGAATCGAACCCGGGTCCGCTGCTGGCCGAGGCCCATGGAGGGGACGCCTTACCAACTGAGCTAAAGGCGCCCCATAACAGCACAGAAGTAATGATGATCAGGGCGCTTGAAGGCGGTGCTGCCATAGGAGACACGCTGTTCGCGCAGTGTTGTCTCTTATCACATTACAAAAACGGAAGCCCTACCCGGCTCCGTCTCGGGCTCGGGCAGAGAATCTAACTCACACAGGGCTTTAGTTCCAAGGACATGTCAAGAAAGGGCTGCCTGTACCTGTACACTGGGCGCTGCGCAGCTCCGCTCTGCTAAGCTAGCAGCTAAGCTAGCGGGGAAGCTGCAAATTCACGTCTTTGAAAAGTGCGACAGCCTATTCGTAACGTCACCATCATTTTATATACTATCTATGGTCACCATCCACACTGTAGACAACAATGCTCAATATGATCCATTTTGGTTGCAAAGCAACAGATTAACATCATGATTAACATTAGCTTTGTTTACTGATGGGTCAAGAGGGGTTACAACAGGTCAAACTGATAGAACAGTAAGAAAGCACCCTCTGCTGGGTCACAGGGGAAACTACTTTATGTAACGGTTGGGGTCTAGAGGACACAGGCGCGGAGACAGTGTAAGTAAAAGAAGATTTATTTGCGGAGAAACCAGTAGGGTGTTAGGGCCGTGATCCGGAGAGGGAAACTGGCTGGCATGGGGGTCCAGGGAGAGAGCCACGGGGCAAGTCCAGGGGGCTGAGTGGAAGCAGGCTAGAGCAGGCAGGCAGGAGGGGTCCGAGGAGTAGTGCTGGAGAGCTAGGGCTGGAGCTGGTGGCTGGAGTCAGGCCGGGAGAACTGTGGCAGAGAAACAGGAGTTAACCAGGAGAAAGTGCAAAAAACAGAGCTGGAAACAGGTGAGCTAGAGAGAGAACTGACTGTATGAGAACAGAAGCTACAATCTGGCAGTGTCTGGAAGGAAGGGCCGGGTATATGAAGAGCAGATGATGATGATTGATGGCAGCTGTGAATGCTGGTGATTGACTCCAGCACACCTGTCTCAAACCCTGCAATTAAACCAGCACATGGACAAGGGTAATAGGGAAAACACACACCAGGCCAAGGGGCCCAAGCGGGATCATGACAGTACCCCCCCCTCAATGAGAGCCTCCAGGCGAGCCACCGGGTTTCCCTGGGTTGTCCCGGTGGAACTCCTTAATCAGGGAGGGATCGAGGATGAGCTGGCGAGATATCCAGCTCCTCTCCTCAGGACCATAACCCTCCCAGTCCACCAAATATTGGAAGCCCCGACCACGGCGGCGAATATCCAGGATCCGCCGGACTGTGTAGGCCGGGTGGTCGTCAATCATGCGGGGAGGTGGAGGGGGTGTTGCTGGAGGGCACAGAGGGCTGGTGGAGACAGGTTTTAACTGGGACACGTGGAATGTGGGGTGAATCTTCATGGATGAAGGCAGTTTCAGTTTGACAGCGGACGGATTGATGATTGTGACTACTTCGAAAGGCCCAATGTAGCGGGGGGACAACTTCTTAGACTCTGTATTGAGTGGGATGTTCTTAGAGGAAAGCCAAACCTTCTGACCTGGTGTGAACTGTGGTGCCGGGATCCGGTGTCGATCGGCCATGCGCCGACTGCGCTCGGTGGAACGGAGCAGGGCAGCGCGAGCGTCTCTCCAGACCTTACGACAGCGTCGAAGGTGGGCCCGGACAGATGGCACAGCGATGTCGCTCTCCTGCGCTGGGAACAGAGGGGGTTGATATCCAAGGGAACATTCGAATGGGGACATACCTGTAGCTGCACTAGTCAGGGAGTTGTGGGCGTATTCAACCCATGGAAGGTGAGTGCTCCAGGAAGACTGGTTCCGAGTGGTAACACAGCGCAGCGCAGCTTCAAGGTCCTGATTGGCCCGCTCCGTTTGCCCGTTAGTCTGGGGGTGGTAGCCTGAGGAGAGACTGACAGAGGATCCTAATTCACGACAGAAGGCTTTCCATACCTGGGACACGAATTGTGGACCCCGATCGGAGACCACATCAACCGGGATCCCGTGGAGGCGGACCACATGCTGAACCAGGAGATCAGCAGTTTCAGACGCTGTGGGGAGCTTGGGCAGAGGCACAAAATGGACAGCCTTGGAAAATCTATCAACAATGGTGAGTATGGTAGAATTACCTTCGGACAGTGGGAGACCAGTGACGAAGTCGAGACCAATGTGACTCCAGGGGCGCCCAGGCACCGGGAGGGGACGGAGCAACCCTGAGGAGGGTTGATGCGAGGACTTACTGCGTGCGCAGACAGTGCAGGCGAGAACGAAGGCACGGGTGTCAGCCTCGATGGTGGGCCACCAGAAGTGGCGCTTGGCCAGGGACAGGCTGCGGTTTACACCCGGGTGGCAGGAGAACCGTGAATTATGCACCCACTGGAGGACCTTGGAGCGGACAGCACTTGGCACGAACAGACGACCCTGCGGCCCGGTTCCCGGATCCGGTTCCTCCCTCAGCGCCTCTCGGATCCGCGCCTCAATCTGCCACCGGACTGCCCCCACCACACAGCCAGGGGAGACGATGGTATCGGGACTGGAGAGGCCGTGGTCAACGGCAAACTGTCGGGACAGGGCGTCCGGCTTCCCATTCTTGGACCCTGGTCGAAAGGTGAGCTGGAAGTTAAATCGACCAAAGAATAATGCCCAGCGGGCTTGGCGGGAGTTAAGGCGCTTGGCGGACTGGATATAGGACAGGTTCTTGTGATCAGTCCAAACAATAAAAGGGATCTCCACCCCCTCCAACCAGTGCCTCCACTCCTCCAGCGCTAGCTTAACAGCTAGCAGTTCCCTGTTGCCGACGTCGTAGTTGTGCTCTGCTGGTGACAGGCGTCTGGAGAAGAAGGCACAGGGATGAAGCTTCTGGTCCTCCGGGGAGCGTTGAGAGAGGACCGCCCCTACCCCGGAGTCTGAAGCGTCGACCTCGACCACGAACTGCAAGGCCGAGTTGGGATGAGTGAGAATGGGGGCAGAAGTGAACCGCCTCTTCAGTTCAACGAACGCCGCCTCAGCCTCAGGGTTCCAAGAGAAGGGGATAGCTGGGGAGGTAAGTCTAGTGAGGGGAGCCGCTACTTGACTATAATCCCTGACAAACCGTCGGTAGAAGTTGGCAAAGCCCAAAAAGCGCTGGAGCTGCTTTCGGGTCACGGGTTGAGGCCACTGTGCCACCGCCTGTACCTTCTCGGGGTCGGCCCTCACCTGCCCACGCTCTATGATGTACCCCAGGAAGTCCACGGAGTCCACATGGAACTTGCACTTCTCCGCCTTGACATACAGCTTGTTCTCCAGGAGTCGCTGTAACACCTGCTTCACGTGTTGGACATGTTCCTCCTGTGAGCGAGAGAAAATCAGTATGTCGTCCAAGTACACAAACACAGTGCGATTTAAGAGGTCACGGAGCACATCATTAACCAAGGCTTGGAAGACAGCGGGAGCATTAGTGAGTCCAAAAGGCATTACCAGATATTCAAAATGCCCGAGGGGGGTCTTAAATGCAGTCTTCCATTCG
Source organism: Ammodytes dubius (assembly GCA_026122265.1). Taxonomy (NCBI): domain Eukaryota; kingdom Metazoa; phylum Chordata; class Actinopteri; order Uranoscopiformes; family Ammodytidae; genus Ammodytes; species Ammodytes dubius. The sequence continues at coordinate 138,792 of JAOPFK010000066.1, read as the reverse complement.
CCTCCCTTCCGAATGCGGACAAGGTGATAAGCATTGCGGAGATCAAGCTTGCTGAAAACTGTGGCACCGTGGAGGGATTCAAAAGCAGAGTTAATTAAAGGCAGAGCATACTTGTTCTTGATAGTGATGTTGTTAAGGCCCCTATAGTCTATGCAGGGACGCAGGGAACGATCCTTCTTGGCCACAAAGAAAAACCCAGCCCCGACAGGAGATGACGAAGGTCGGATAATACCTGAAGCAAGGGACTCCTTGATGTATCTCTCCATTGTCTCTCGTTCAGGCCGGAACAGGTTATACAGACGACTGGATGGTAAAGGAGCACCTGGAAGAAGATCAATAGCACAGTCATAGGGCCGGTGAGGGGGCATAGAGAGGGCACGTTGCTTACTAAAAACCTCTCCCATACTGTGGTATGCGGCAGGAACTTCAGACAGGTCAGGGGGCTCGAGCTTTAAAGGCACAGTGGCTCCCTCTGCTGGGGAAAGGGCGGACCGCAGGCAAGACGAGAGGCAATAATCACTCCAACTTAGTACACGACTAGTCGCCCAGTTGATGTGGGGATTGTGTAACATTAACCAAGGCTGGCCTAAAACTAAGGGAGTGTGAGGGGAAGAGATAATGTGAAACTGTATTACCTCATGGTGGTTGCCTGACAGGACAAGGCGAAGGGGCTCTGTGCGATGGGTAACCCGTGCCAGCAGCCTCCCATTAAGTCCCTGGGCATTGAGGGGAGTAGCGAGCGGTCGAGTGGCAATACCTGCTCTAGCAACGAAGTCAGCATCCAGAAAGCTCTCATCAGCTCCAGAGTCCACCAGAGCGAACAGTGAATGGGTTTGTTGGTTCCAGGAGAGTGTAGCCTGCAGTTGCATGCGAGTTTGGGGGAAAGGTGCCGAAGTGATCTTGCTCTCCAGTATTCCCACCGTTACTGGGGAGCACTCCCTTTTGGCCGCTGGGGACAGGAGCTCAGGAAGTGACCGGGTTGAGCGCAGTAGATGCAGAGGCCTTCATCTATCCTCCGAGAGTGCTCAGCATAGGAGAGTCTGGCTCGGCCCAGCTGCATGGGCTCCTCTGCCGAGGAGGGGGGAAGGACAAAGGAATTAGGGGACTGACTGGAGAAACGGCCTGGGGAGTGTCTTACAGGGGCTGAGGTAGAACGGGAGGAGAACGGGTCATGAGGACGCCCGGCTCTCTCCCTACGACGCTCTCTAAGGCGATTATCAAGTCTGATAGCTAGGGCCACTAACTCGTCCAAGCTAGCTGATTCGTCCCGAACTGCTAACTCATCCTTAACTGGATCGGCTAGTCCGTTGAGAAATGCCCCCTGAAGAGCCTCATCATTCCACCCCGTCTCTGCCGCTAGTGCTCTGAACTCTACTGAATACTCAGCTACGCTGTGGGTACCCTGTCGTAGTGTGAGGAGTCGCTTGGTGGCATCCCTGCCGCGCACCGGGTGATCGAACACCTTCTTCATCTCAGCCAAAAACAAAGCAAAAGAAAAACAAACAGCTGACTGACCCTCCCACACTGCTGATGCCCAGGTTAATGCTTTACCCGTGAGTAGACTGATAATATAGGAGATCTTGGCTCTGTCTGTGACATAGGTAGATGGCTGTTGCTCAAACGCTAAGGTGCACTGAATCAAAAAAGGCCTACATGCCCCAAAGTCACCTGAATAGCGCTGCGGCGCCGGGACCCGGGGTTCACGGGCTTGGGGAAGCGGCGGAGCTGAGGCAGGACCTTGTTGAGAACGACCGGGGTCGACAGGAGATGGGGGAGTGAGGTGTGCCGAGACAACGTTGAGTTGCTGCCCCATAGCAGTGACACAGGTGGAGAGCCCACTTAACGTGGAGAGAACATCACGGAGGGCCTGCTCATGTTTCCCCACGAGCGCTCCCTGCGCTGCCAATGCCTGATGGATGGAGTCCGTCTCTGCTGTGTCCATGTTTAGGGCCAGATTGTACTGTAACGGTTGGGGTCTAGAGGACACAGGCGCGGAGACAGTGTAAGTAAAAGAAGATTTATTTGCGGAGAAACCAGTAGGGTGTTAGGGCCGTGATCCGGAGAGGGAAACTGGCTGGCATGGGGGTCCAGGGAGAGAGCCACGGGGCAAGTCCAGGGGGCTGAGTGGAAGCAGGCTAGAGCAGGCAGGCAGGAGGGGTCCGAGGAGTAGTGCTGGAGAGCTAGGGCTGGAGCTGGTGGCTGGAGTCAGGCCGGGAGAACTGTGGCAGAGAAACAGGAGTTAACCAGGAGAAAGTGCAAAAAACAGAGCTGGAAACAGGTGAGCTAGAGAGAGAACTGACTGTATGAGAACAGAAGCTACAATCTGGCAGTGTCTGGAAGGAAGGGCCGGGTATATGAAGAGCAGTTGATGATGATTGATGGCAGCTGTGAATGCTGGTGATTGACTCCAGCACACCTGTCTCAAACCCTGCAATTAAACCAGCACATGGACAAGGGTAATAGGGAAAACACACACCAGGCCAAGGGGCCCAAGCGGGATCATGACACTTTAAATGCTTATGAGACTGCAGCACACAGTTCGAATGGAGAAATACAATTCAAATTCGAACTTTTCACCCCACATTCGAACTTTGAATAAAAAGTGTCAGCCCTAATATATACACAAGACAGGGCAGGCAACGAGGAACAGGTGGAACACATTAGGGCGGGGCCAGTAATGACACAGGAGGGAAACTTGACAGGACATGGGGAGAAACAAGACAGACATACCAAAATAAAACAGGAAACACAGGGAAACCACCAATACAAGACACAGACAGACCATGACAGTTTGAATTGCAAAAATGCTAAGGAAAGGTGCCTCGATGCATCCTTTAACCCTCCTTTAGGATAGGTTTCTCCTGACCAACCGTAAAGAAAGGAAAGGAGATATTTTTATCCACTAATCCTTTACGGCGACAGTATTTAAAGCAACAGGCCACCAACGGAGTTTACAGACTATACACAAATACGAATGAGAGACGCGGTAAAACAGAAGGGAGGAGAAGAGAAGAGAGAAGATTTAACTCGGCTCAAACAAAACACATTATGGAGAGGCCCTAAAGATAATAAAGAGATCATAAAAGACTAACATCATAATAGTTGGGCTATTTTCATAGCCAGAATTTCCACCATAAGAAAATAAAATGCCAACTTCACATTTAATAAAGAATACTGAGGGCAGTTAATTTCAACATCAGCATACGTAAGTGTGGCCTCTTTTTTTCACTAGTGAATAGGGATTCAAGTGGCCTAAAATATTCTCGTTGGCCAAGTCCGATCTAAGTGATTCTCACTCTGTTGGCGTTAACCTGATTGAAATCAATATGACCAGAACGAGTCGAATTCATTTTAAACAGTGCTGTCTTTTCCTATGTTCGAAAGGAAGCACCTTTTCATCTCTCCTTGACCCGATGACGAAGATTAAGTAAAGGAGGTTCAAAGGTTAGGAGATTTGACTTTCCGTAGAGGCCCCATGGCACAAAGTACCAGTGTGGGTGGAGTTTTTCCCAGCATTCCTTCAAACTTTCCCTGAGTTCCAAATTGCATACTCTCTCTTGAGTCTACTACATCTGACCAAAAAAAAAATCTAGTTAGCAAGCAGTAGGCATATATTTGGGAAATACTTTTACTTATTTATTTCATCATAATACTGTATTGCGCCTTGATCTTGCCTCTTGCTTTTACTGTATATTCATTGCATCGCCCAAATAGCATGCTGTTTTCAACACTAATAATCTCAGCCGGATGTAGTAAACATCTGGGTATTTTTAAGCATACTAATTCTGACCACAAGAATTGGGACATCCTTAATCTTTTTTCTACCATACTAGCAGAAAGTATCGGCATTGGAATGCAGGGTTTGTGTTTTTATGGAACCGAATTACCTGAAAAATTAGCCAGACTAACCAAGATAAGCCTGGCTGATTTGGTAAACTTGCTTTATGGAACAGCCCTCAGGTACAAGCTTGCTCCGTGGGGGTTTTATGACTTTTTCTTGTTTTTAATTGTGCCAATTATTTTGCATTATATAATAATAATGTTTTAATTCAAGTAATCAAAAATGTTTGAACAAATAGTCAAGCAGTGGAGTTTGGAATAGGACTCATCCATGTGTGTTTGTGTGTGTGCGTTTGTGTGTGCGTGCGTGCAGGGAGCAGGAGTTGAAAGTGTACCAGGCCAGGCGGAGTCTTGAGGAGGCTTTGATGGCGGACGGCTTGGCGCGGGCCGCTGAGAACACCCGGGAGCTGCTGGAGGGGAAGACGAAGACGAAGATGGCCTGAAGACGGACCAGCTTCCATTTTGTGTTAGTAATAATTATGCTTGTATTTTTTTACGATTATTTTTGGTAATTTTTTCTTCATAAGACTTGATTTGGAGGGGACATAGCTGAAATGGGGTAGAGAGGGGAATGACGTGCAGAGAACGACCCAGGCCAGATTCCAACTTGGGTCTGCTGCGAGGACTGAGCCTCATGGGGGGGGCGGTGTGGGGGAGATGTATCTTTAATAAGTAGCACAGATTAAAGCACTGCTGCAGTATCATCACGCCGTTGGTTTAGAAATATAACAGTTTCTTGACTTTCTGTCTTTTGGTTCTACTGCAGTTCATTTCTTAGTTGTACGTCTCTGGTGTCGAGCAAGGTTAATAAGAATGTAAGAATCCTCCTGTACAAATGAACTGCAGAGAGCTTGTGAGAGATAATGGCTAACAGAACATTAGGTGTCACAGTAACACAATCTTTTTCTCAGGCAAGCGTGATGAAGTCAGCCAAAAAAAATTAAATCTGTCAAAGCAAAGATGGGGAATTTTTTTTCAAAGAGATGGTTTAAAAAGAATGGTAATATTAGATATCACCATCAGTCACTAAAAGCACAACTGACAATACAACACACAGCAGCCTCCTGCATTACTCAAGTATACAGTATGGACATAGTTACTTTACAGCTTATATTGTCTGAAAGGAGGTCACTTCAGGAATTATATTGTGCCCTTCATGTTCACAACCATTCACTGACATTTTCACAACAACAACTACTCATGCTACTACTACTAGTTAACTAATGTAAAACTATACATTACAGAACTAAGTAGTACCGGAGTAGACTACTGAAGTACTAAAGTACATAGTTAATGAGTTAGGAAGCTGGTTAACTATTGGTACAGTACAGCTACTATACAGTACATATCTATTTAATCAGTAAGCACATAAGCTGCTGATGCACCAATGAATGAGTAAGCCAGTAAACTAATGAAGTACTGAGGTACAGAACTACTAATATATGAAGATATAGAGGTAAGATGATCCTTTATCAGCCCCACAAAAGTAAAGTACTAAAGTAGCCTAGCGACATGATCTCACTGACTTAATATTCATGCTGCAGCCTAAACCTGGGGAAAGTTACGGATCGCAGCTTTGAATGTCTTGAACGATTCAGAAGTAGAACCAATCTGTTCTGTCAGATACCCCGTCAGAGAGAGTGTGCGGGTGTGTGTGTTGTGTGTGTGTGGTGTGTGTGTGTGTGTGTGTGTGTGTGTGTGTGTGTGTGTGTGTGTGTGTGTGTGTGTGTGTGTGTGTGTGTGCGTGTGCGTGTGAAACTTGTTGTGAATGCTGATGAGATTTTGGCATCTGATTGAAACTCAGCCATGCAGCAGACTCTCTCTGTGTGTTTGTTTGTGTGTGTGTGTGTGTGTGTGTGTGTGTGTGTGTGTGTGTGTGTGTGTGTGTGTGTGTGTGTGTGTGTGTGTGTGTGTGTGTGTGTTTGTGTGTGCGTGCGCGCGTTGTGTGCTTGATTGATGGGCTGTGGCCTTGTTGTTGGAGTGTGTTAATGGTTAATGTAATACGTGTTTGTGTGTGTGGGTGGGTGTTGTATTACAGTTTGTCTGGTTCTTGGTTATATATCACTATGCAGAGCCTGTAAACAAAAGCACATTTAAAAAAAACACTTACTTTCAGAAGTTCACACATCCGGGGGCGCCCTTAGCTCAGTTGGTAGGGCGTCCCCCCCCCCCCCGGGCCGGGCCCAGCAGCAGACCCGGGTTCGATTCCCGCCTGCGGTCGTTCTCTGCATGTCACTCCCCTCTCTGCCCCATTTCACCTCTGTCTCTCTGCACTACTTATATATACTTGAAATCCATCTTGGAATAGGCCTTAAATAACCTTGGCCATGATGACCCTATCAAGCCAAAACGATCCTGGTAATTCCCACACAGTTGGGCGGACTGATTTATTTATCCTGGCAGAACTGATCCTCTGATTACAGAGAATTGAAAAATTGAATTGACGGTACGATGGTTTTTCAAACTAGGTAAAACAGCCGTCACTGAGCACACCCCCTTGACCTCTTTGAATCTCTGAACACATTAGAACTGTAGGCAGCTCTGAACGTCCTACCTCAAAGACCGCACATACTGGTTAACTTGGAGAGGATCTACGTCAGAACATTTACCACTCACTAATGGGGTCCCTCAAGGTTCAATCCTGGGTCCCTTCCTGTTTTTTCTCTGTACGCCAACTCTCTTGGTTTTGATATTCACTCACATGGTATTTACTATCACGTCTATGCAGATGACTCCCAAACAATTCTTCCCTTTTCCCCAATCTGAAACACAGGTAGCAACACAAATCTCTGCCTTTCTGACTAACATTTCTCATTGGATGTCCGCACACCACTTTACAAGACCCATCTGCTTTTGATAGTACTATAACCATTGAAAACTCTTCAGTAGTCCCAACCCAGGCTGTAGGGAACCTAGGTGTGACAATGGAAGACCAAATCTCCCTCACTGCTAACATTGCTCCAACAACCGGATCTTGTAGATACATCCTTATCAACAACAGGAGGAAACTCCCCCTTCTAACCCAGAAAGAAGCTCAGGTTCTGGTCCAAGCTTATGTCAGTTAGTGTTAGGGTTAGGGTTAGGCCAGCCTAGGTGAGCCTATACTACTGCAACTTACTCCAGGCTGGTCTGCGTGCAAGTGCCATTTGTCCTTTGCAGCTCATCCAGAATGCTGCAGCTTGACAGGCCTTCAACCTAAGTTCTCTCACACTACTAATGTCCAGATAGTCATAAAATAATCATCAACTGTATGAACGGGCAGCTTTCAGGATAAGTAATTCAGTATAAAGTTTTAACACAGATCATTGCATTTTAGTCAGCGAATGGGACCATAGCCGTTACTAGTGGAGCTTCATTGGTTACTAGTAGCTGCCCGCATATGCTTCAAGAAACTAGTACTATGGTACTGTGCTGCAAATAGATCAGGCCCAGCTTACATCCAAGGCATGGCAAGGCAAGCGTGTCCACTCCACTCTGAATTTGGCCAATCTGCTTGCTGCCCCTTTTACTTCGCGGGACCCCAAGTCACTCACCAAAATCCAGACTGTGTTTGCTGTCCAGGCCAAAATGGTGGAACGAGTTCCCAATTGACATCAGGACAGCTGAAAGCCTACACATCTTTCCAAACCCAGGCTAATAATACATCTCTTCCAACTGCAAATAAGAAAGCTAAGAAGATGATGATGGTTCAAAAAAGAATGCACTTACACGTGGCAATTTGCAGTTGGGCTTATTTGAAGCTAATATACTTACTTGATTCTTGCTGTTCCGTGCTTGTACCCTCATGGTTGAATGCACTTATTGGAAAGTCGCTTTGCATAAAAGTGTTAACTAAATGAAATGTAATAATGTAATGGGATCTGGTTATGAATAAGGTTCTCTTTGGCAGGTTTGGACTAAAAGCATGTCTATGCAGGTTTTCCTGATAAACCCCTCAGTGTAAATGACTGCTTTAAAGTTAACAATATAGTCCGAAAGTAAAGAACAGATACAGCAAACAGACTCAGTAGTGTTGGTTGTACAGAATTACTTTGCTAACATTATCCACCATAAGCTCAGTGTTGTGCCTGAACTCGTTCATATTGGGGACGAACGTGAACTGAACCTATGCATTTCTGCCTCATGAACGTTTTTGCGAACGTGCTCATTCTGGCGTTTGTGAACGGCGCTCTTACAGTCATTCAATCGTTCATCGAGTGCCAGATTTCCATAGAACCCCCCCCCCCCGCTAAAAGACAGCGTAAACAGCCCTTAATATGTAGCTGAAAAACACCCAAAATGGCAACACATGCCACCACAGCGTCGCACCGCCGCTGCGTCATCAAAATGCCAAACACCACGGAAAAAAACAAAAACAGCAGCACTTACTCAGACCATGGACCTAGCCTCAGGCTATACCCTCTTCTTCGTATGGTTGTTACCTACCTCAGATTGTGTTTGTGTTAATAAGTATGTCAACACATCTTCTGGACTTTGTTGTTAACAGTATACTGCAGTTTAGAATGGTCTCCTTGAGGGTTTTCCTAGTTAAAGTTGTAGGCTAATTTGTTTGTAGAACCTGCCTGGTATATTTTTCAGTATTGCTTTATTTGAATGAAATTTCATGTGAATGGTTTCCAGGTTTGGAAAATTATAAAAATGGAAAAACATTTGCACCTTAACCGTTTTTGTTTGAATAATTCTTAATTAAAAAGACCATTCAAACAGCAACTTCTTCCTCATGTTTTTGAGAATATAGGCTACTGTAGGGGTAAAAGCTGCAGCTGGTTTCTAGTGTGGACTGAATGTTATTGAAATAATTTCTGTCTGTGGTTCTATACGGTATGTGGCAATTATTTAGAAAAATAATATATTGCCTGCAGCAACATATTAAAAAAAAAGAACTATGAACTAGTTAGGGGGCCAAGCCCGAGAAGGGCCTGGGACCCGCGTTTTGCAGAGCAACGCGGTTCCCAAGCCCGGCGGGGCAGGGAACCCTATTGTTTTTGTAGGGATTATTAGGGGGCCAAGCCCGAGAAGGGCCTGGGACCGCGTTTTGCAGAGCAACGCGGTTCCATAGCCCTGCTGGGCAGGGAACCCTATTGTTTTTGTTGGGCCTTTTATGCTTATTATTTGGCGTCTTCTAGAACTGGTGCTGCAGCCCAAACCATAAAGGGTTGGGACATGCCACTTGCAGGGCTTATCCAGGTCCGTGCCTGGTACGCTGACAAAAAAAATCAGACATGCCGGCCACTAGGTGGCGCTACAACAAAGGAAAAGGCGTTTTGGGCTATAACTTCCGCATCAAAAGTCGGACAGTCAAAAACTTTATATCCACAGATTCCCACAAGTCAGCTGCATCTTTTGAGATAGGCCACGCCCATTTGCGTATATATACATTTTTTGCTATATCGCAAAAACTGTGTCAGTCACCAAAACATACTCCTCCTACAGTTTTCGCCCGATTTGGACGAAACCAAAAGCATTATGCTCTACTGACTCCCACGAGCAAAAGTTGGTCAAATAATTTTTCTACGACCATCGAAAGACCAAACGGTAGCGTTTTAAAGATTTGCGAAAATTCCTTAAAAAAATTATAATAAGCAATTTTCTTGAAACTCAAGGGAGACTATCATGGGGCATACCTGAGCCTATGGAAAAAATATGGGCAAGAAATTCCTATGTGGGCGGGACTTATTAATAAAAAGAGTTTTTCAATTTTTTTGCCTGTTTTTGCCATTTTCAAAGTGTTTAGGCGGGAAATTCAAAATAGTGTCTTTACTATGGAGAGCTGACAATCTGCTTTTGCTCATAACTCCCCAACCAAACATTGCACATTCAAAAACTTGACATCCACTTGTTTGGTACATTGAGCTGCATCTTTCTATCTAACGTAGTTTTGCGAATGTCATCCATAGGGGGCGCTAAAACCACAAAAAGCAAAGAAAACGCGTTTGGGGCTATAACTTCCACACCGAACATCCCACAGTCAAAACACTTTATATCCACAGATGCCCACAAGTCAGCTGCATCTTTTGAGATAGGCCACGCCCATTTGCATATGGGATTTCTTTTTCATTACATCGCAAAAACTGTGTCAGTCACCAAAACACACTCCTCCTACAGTTTTTGCCCGATTTGGACGAAACCAAAAGCATTATGCTCTACCGACTCCCACAAGCAAAAGTTGTATAAAGAATCTTTCTACGACCATCGGAAGACCAAACGGTAGCGCTTTAAAGATTTGCACATTAGCTACCTTGTACCAAACTGCTCCTAAATCCAAAACGATTCATCCTATTAACACCAAACTTCACACATGTGTTTGTCCTATGGTTTTCAGGTTGGTTCTACTTTTTCCTTAAACAAAAGGGGGCGCCAAAAACACACTTGAGCATCTTTCTCTGCAATTTTTTTGCCTTTTGGTCTATAACTCCCAAACCAAACATCCCACATTCAAAAACTTTACATCCCCGGATTCCGTGAAGCGAGGGGCCGGCGCCGCGGACGACGACGCCCGTTCCCGAGTCGCGTGGGAGGCTTGGCCCCCGTTCACAACTGCTTGCAGTTCTAGTTAGGGGGCCAAGCCCGAGAAGGGCTGGGACCGCGGAATGCAGAGCACCGCGGTTCCCAAGCCCTGCGGGGCAGGGAACCCTATTGTTTTTGTTGGGCCTTTTATTAGGGGGCCAAGCCCGAGAAGGGCAAGGGACCGCGTTTTGCAGAGCAACGCGGTTCCATAGCCCTGCTGGGCAGGGAACCCTATTGATTTAGTAGGAATTATTATTCTTCTCCGCGTAAAAGTAATGCTGCAGCCCAAACCGTAAAGGGTTGGGACATGCCACTTGCATGGCTTATCCAGGTCCGTACCCCGTACGCAGACAAAAAAATTCAGACATGCCGGCCACTAGGTGGCGCTACAACAAAGGAAAATGCTATAACTCCCACACCGAAAGTCCGACAGTCAAAAACTTTATATCCACAGATGCCCACAAGTCAGCTGCATCTTTTGAGATAGGCCACGCCCATTTGCGTATATATACATTTTTCGCTACATCGCAAAAACTGTGTCAGTCACCAAAACATACTCCTCCTACAGTTTTCGCCCGATTTGGACGAAACCAAAAGCATTATGCTCTACCGACTCCCACGAGCAAAAATAGGATAAATAATTTTTCTACGACCATCGGAAGACCAAACGGTAGCGCTTTAAAGATTCGCCAAAATTCCTTAAAAAAAAAAAAAAAGAGGATTTTCTTGAAACTCAAGGGAGACTATCATGGGGCATACCTGAGCCTATGGCAAAAATATGGCCAAGAAATTCCTATGTATGCCGGATTTATTAAACAAATTAGTTTTGCACTTTCACTTCCTGTTTCGAACTATTTGGCGGGAAAATTCAAAACAGTGGAGAGGTTGACAATTTCATTTTGATCATAACTCCCCAACCAAACATCGCACATTCACAAACTTGACATCCACTTGTTTGGTACATTGAGCTGCATCTTTCTATCCAACGCAGTTTTGCGAATGTCATCCATAGGGGGCGCCAAAACCACAAAAAGCAAAGAAAAGGCGTTTGGGGCTATAACTTCCACACCGAACATCCCACAGTCAAAAACTTTATATCCACAGATGCCCACAAGTCAGCTGCATCTTTTGGGATAGGCCACGCCCATTTGCGGGTGGGAATTTTTTTCGTTACATCGCAAAAACTGTGTCAGTCACCAAAACACACACCTTTCGGTCTATAACTCCCAAACCGAACATCCCACATTCAAAAACTTTACATCCCCGGATTCCGTGAAGCGAGGGGCCGGCGCCGCGGACGACGACGCCCGATCCCGAGTCGCGCGGGACGGCTTGGCCCCCGTCCACAACTGCTTGCAGTTCTAGTTATTATTCCTATTCTCCGCGAGAAAGTGGTGCTGCAGCCCAAACCGTAAAAGGTTGGGACATGCCACTTGCATGGCTTATCCAGGTCCATCCAAGGAACGCAGACAAAAAAATTCAGACATGCCGGTCACTAGGTGGCGCTACAACAACAAAAACGCGTTTTGGCCTTTAACTTTCACATCGAACGTCCGACAGTCAAAAACTTTATATCCACAGATGCCCACAAGTCATCTGCATCTTTTGAGATAGGCCACGCCCATTTACGTATATATACATTTTTCGCTACATCGCAAAAACTGTGTCAGTCACCAAAACATACTCCTCCTACAGTTTTCGCCCGATTTGGACAAAACCAAAAGCATTATGCTCTACCGACTCCCACGAGCAAAAGCAGGATAAATAATTTTTCTATGACCATCGGAAGACCAAATGGTAGCGCTTTAAAGATTCGCGAAAATTCCTTAAAAAAAAAAATAAAAAAAAAGGGATTTTCTTGAAACTCAAGGGAGACTATCATGGGGCATACCTGAGTCTATAAAAAAAATATGGCCAAGAAATTCCTATGTATGCCGGATTTATTAAACAAATTAGTTTTTCACTTTTACTTCCTGTTTCGAAGTGTTTAGGCGGGAAAATTCAAAAAAGTGTCTTTACAATGGAGAGGTTGACAATTTGATTTTGCTATAACTCCCCAACCGAACATCGCACATTCAAAAACTTGACATCCACTTGTTCGGTACATTGAGCTGCATCTTTCTATATAACACAGTTTTGCGAATGTCATCCATAGGGGGCGCCAAAACCACAAAAAGCAAAGTAAAGGCGTGTGGGGCTATAACTCCCACACCAAACATCACACATTCAAAAACTTGACATCCACTTGTTAGCTACATTGAGCTGCATCTTTCTATATAACACAGTTTTGCGAATGTCATCCATAGGGGGCGCCAAAACCACAAAAAGCAAAGAAAACGCGTTTGGGGCTATAACTCCCACACCGAACATCGCACATTCAAAAACTTTACCTCCCCGGATTCCGTGAAGCGAGGGGCCGGCGCCGCGGACGACGACGCCGATCCCGAGTCGCGTGGGAGGCTTGGCCCCCGTTCACAACTGCTTGCAGTTCTAGTTCATTTTTGAACTGTGAACTTAGTTCATAATTTTGAATTATGAACTATGAACTGAACTAGTTCATTTTAAAGGGTGTGAACTGAACTTTGAACTAGTTCACATAGAAAAAGAACTTTCCCAACACTGCATAAGCTGTAAGACCATAACACACCAGAGCAACCAAGGCTGTAGCAGGAATACCACAGAGGGTGTTGAAGTGATCAAGAGTGTGTTTTTATTGCTTAAAGCTCCCATATTATACACTTTTCGGTTCTATTATACACCATATTATATGGTCTTAGTGGTCCCTAATACGTGTTTCTTTAATTGTTTGCTGAAAAAAACTTTCAGATAATTTATTGTACTATGCTGATGTTCAGCTAATCTCACAATGGCCTATTTAAAAAAAAAGAGTTGCAGGTCCCCTCGTAAATATACAATCTTTGAGCTCCCCCCGCCCCCTGTCCGGAAGCGAAGCCAGATACGCCTCGCCCTCTGTCTGTCAGGGCCGTGGACCAATAAGAAATAGGGGTGTGGGCTGCACAGTGGAAGCTTCTGGCTTTACGGTTTGTGAGGTCAGAAAAGGGGATAATTCTGACTGGAGTGTTTTTGGGGGGAGGGGTGGGGGTTTCAGAAAAGGGGAGAGTGAGAAAAGGAGAGATTGTTATTTTTTTTGATATTTTGGCAGTCTCTAGGCACACCGTGGACGCATGGATATGTTGGAACACATTTAAAAAGTGAATTTAGCATAATATGGGACCTTTAAGAATTTAACTTAAACCTGCAGTGTGTAGAATTTTGGGTTTTATTTCCAGGCAGATTTTGTAGAAAATAATTATAATATCCATAAGTATATTTAATTTAGTGCATAATAGCTGAACACATTTTTTAGAATTATTTTTGTTTCCCTTAGAAAGGGTCTCATATATGTCCATATTTCTCCATATTTTGGACCAAGGCCAGTCGCCACCATTTTGGAAGTGTCATAGTTGGAATGTCATCAGGTGCATTGTTTAAAATGTTGTATTGTTCTTGTCCTTGAAGGCCACTGTAGCTTCTGTTATTATTCAAAAGGGGTGGGGTTACCCAGGGAGCGTTGCATTCTAGAACTTTCTAGAACTTTCAAGAAATTACTTGATGATGTCATATTACACACTGCACCTTTAAGATTGCTATTACATAGTCTCACTTTCACAGGTTATAGGGAGCTAAATTATGTGCCTCAAAGACATCTGATGCAACATAATGTACTGTATCGGCATGAATACTTGTAAGAAATTGTAAAAGCGGCTCTGCTGTGAAGGTTTTTTTCAAATCAAAAACCCACTGGTGTGGTCCTTAAAATACATTGTGATCTTTTCTCTAGCTCCCACTACGGTTAAGACGCTTAGAACTGCTTCATCATCAGCATGTGTTTGTCCAACACTTGTATTCTATTTCTTTTGTAAGTGTTGCTGTTGCGATTTATTCCTCATGATATAGCTGTTGTTACAAGCTGCAATTGTGTGTTTGTATTGTCTGTTGGACGGGGTGTGTGTGTGTGTGTGTGTGTGTGTGTGTGTGTGTGTGTGTGTGTGTCTGTCTCTGATGTTTCCTCTAAAAGCCCAAAGATAAGGAGGCATTTTTAAAAAGCACATTTGTTTTCTGCGGAGGGAAAAACGTCCATTAATGCAGATTTATGCAGATTGGCTGGATGGAAGTCGTTTGGGCGCTGAGAGCCGAGGAGTGATTACTAATGTGTTTTTATAGCTGGACCGGAGAGAGAGAGAGGGCAGTGGCCAACGTGTGTGTGTGTGTGTGTGTGTGTGTGTGTGTGTGTGTGTGTGTGTGTGTGTGTGTGTGTGTGTGTGTGTGTGTGTGTGTGTGTGTGTGTGTGGCTCTGTGTGTGTGTGGCTCCTCTGGGCTGCTTTCTAGCCATTTTAAATCTTTGCAGAAATCTCAGACTGTTCACTTTGTTTCGTGCTGCCGTGACTCTTGTTGCTGTTTCCTGCTAATTTATTTATGTTGGTTTTAAGAGTTGGTTTCCCCTGCCTCTCTCTCTCTCTCTCTCTCTCTCTCTCTCCTCTCTCTCTCTCTCTCTCTCTCTCTCTCTCTCTCTCTCTCTCTCTCTCTCTCTCTCTCTCTCTCTCTCTCTCTCTCTCTCTCTCTCTCTCTCTTCTCTCAGTAGGTGGCAGTGTACACTGCTGCTGCTTCTGCATACAGAGGTAAAACAAGAAGATGAGAACCATTGTTAAAATCAATAGTAGAGCAAGTCTTCAGTAATAACAGTGCCACAGCTTTGAGATACCGCATCACTAGTCCAGTGTTTAAAAATGCAACTCAGTTCAGCAAAATATACTTAACATTTCAAAATGACTCGTGCCAACATGGCACTGTTTGTATAAGAGAAAAAAAACTAGCAAAGAAATGTCGGCACGAGCCGCTAGAATGTCTGTACATGAATTGAATTAATGTATCTTTTATTTGAACTCAAATATACATTTTCAAAACAAAATGCACAGCTTGGTTAGAATTCCCCCTGCTTGAGGGAACGATTTAGCTGAATAACAATGTCACTTACTTATCAGTTATGGGTTTGCCTATTGGTGACCCATGTAACATTACTTTGTGGCACAATATAAGTGTAAAATGAGACTTAAAGGGATCAGTCCTCAAATCTTGGCCACTCCTTTGTTTAGGTGTTCAGTATAATTCACACAGAGAGAAGACATTTCCATTTTCTCATGTGACTCTGGGGAAGACGAGGCAAAAAGAGAATCTCTCTAAATGTTGCAATGTTGCTTTAAATGTGCAGACAGGCTTTTATCTGATCGAGACTAAAGATTCACACTGCTGACTGAGAAAAGACCATGACAATTTGATACAGACACACAAACATCTGTGTGTGTGTGTGTGTGTGTGTGTGTGTGTGTGTGTGTTGTGTGTGTGTGTGTGTGTGTGTGTGTGTGTGTGTGTGTGTGTGTGTGTGTGTGTGTGTGATTATTAGCTGTGTATCTTGTAATTTCCAGAGGAGCTGATTCAGACTCCTGCAGCATTTTTCAGCTGCTTGTAATTAGTCGATGTTGAGACACTGAGAATTATCTCCTTCAAAGTCATTCACATAAGGCTGATAACTGCAGAGTGTGTGTGTGTGTGTGTGTGTGTGTGTGTGTGTGTGTGTGTGTGTGTGTGTGTGTGTGTGTGTGTGTGTGTGTGTGTGTGTGTGTGTGTGTGTGTGTGTGTGTGTGTGTGTGTGTGTGTGCTGTCAATCAGCTGAATTGCCTTGATTAAGCAGGAGATTACCAGGATTTTTCTAATTATTAGAGAGTAATTAAGAGGATTATCAGACACATGAAAATATACTGTAACGGTGAAGGAAGCAACCGTTTAGATACAGAGACACAATAATACAGTAAAACAATAGAATACTAAAATATAGCAAAAACACTAAACAAAAGAGTTAATCCCGAAGTCTGTTTGGAACGTATAAGCAACACCTGCATTGTGCTAATGCTCGACTGAGGGCTTTCACAATGGCACAATGAGGGATTAAAAATGACTCTGTAAAAAACACAATGAGCTATTCAAAATGGAAATACAGAGGCATTTTAAATTGCCTAATGAAGGATTGAGAATGGTAACAAGTAGGGATTGAAATGGTTGCATTTGGGACAGGAGGTTATGATGTATGATTCAACATGGCTATTCCAAATCTAACTGTGAAGTAGAGGTGTTCAAATAGCACAATGAAGGACCATCAACATTGAAATTAAGAGAAGTCAAAAATACGAAATGATGACTTGAAATGGAATGGAGAGGGAGTGTACATATGGTGGGATTTCAAATGGGGGCAACCAGGGATTGTACATTTGAATGAAGGAGTGTTTCAGTTTGCGCACACGGGGGGATTCAAGCAGTAAAATGGGGTTCTTATTGGGAGAAAGGGGGACAAAAATGGCACAAGGAAAGTAAAGAAAAGAGAAACAAGGAGGGATTCAAAATAACACAGTGAAGGACCCAAAATGGCAACAAATGTGGAGGATCATAGGCAGACATAGAAATGGCACAATGGAAGATTCAAATGGTGAACAAGCGGCTAACGGTGGAAAATGGTAATTTGAGGGATTAAAACCCACAAGGGATTGACATGGCCCAATAATGGTAAAAAATTGTGCAATTATCCATTTAATTATTTCAGGTGAATAGGATTACTAACCATTATTTTCTGTACAAGAATATTTTTCTGTAAATTTGCATCTCTTTAAAAAACAGTATTCAATGAAGTATTCAAACTGAAAAGAAATGGGGTCCAACATGACACTATGATATTATCTGAGTTTGCAGTAAACCATACTTGTTTATGCTGTTGATTCAACACTTGTTGATGTTGTAAACATTGGAGTCAGATCATGCTGAGAAGAGGGCGGGGGGGATCAGCAGGAGGAGGGGGTGCTAATGCCAATGTTTGCTATCAGCTCTGCTCTGCTGCGTGTAAACACTTCACTCTGGTGTTTGATGAATGATTAATATGTTTTCTGTGCAGGCAAAAAACATGCGGTCCTTACGTTAGCCACACCCAGCTCGTTACTGTGTGTGTGTGTGTGTGGTGTGGGTGGGGGGGGGGGGGGGGGGGGGTTAATGGAGACGCTAAAGATTAGTATGGAGGCTCTCCACATTAATTGGATTTATTTTTTATTTATTTTTTAACAGAATCTGATGTTTATTGTTAAGGGAGACAGTTTGCTCTGTAGAGTGTTTTTCTATGAAGTGGGATTTATTAAGACAAGCTTAACAAGTCAATTAGGGTCTAATATAAGAAGGCTGGTAGGAGGCAGAGTTGTGTTCAGACGTCTCTGTAGGGAGATACAATTTATATTCACACACTGTATCTGTTAGTAGAAGAACTCCATCAGTGGAGAAAGAAGGTCCTCACATCAACACAAAGTCTATGACTGAATATTAAAGGTCACATATTTTGCAAATTTTCAGGGACAACATTTAAATTTGGGTTTCTACTAGAAGCAGTTTCATTGTGTAGTGTCCAAAAAAGCCCCGCCTTCCGAAAAAACCCAGTCTGATCGGCCCTGAATCTCACTGCTGGTTTAGATCTAACTGCCAGTTAGAATCAGGGGTATTTATCTGGGGGTGTGGCTTATCACAGGTCGAGGTAGTGCTGAGTTAGGTTGGTATTGAGGGGGCGTGGCTTCTCCCATTAAGACGTCATATGGGGAAAAGAAACCTGACCGTGGGGTTTTTGAACACAGAAAGGTGGAGGTGGAGAAAAAAAGAGATGGTTGTATTTTATTACATTTTGGGAGTCTCTAGACACACCGGGGACACATATTAACTTTTAAGTGAAAAAGTAAATGTTGCATAATACACAGGGGTCCTTTAAAGTAAACTATTAATAGTGACAGTACCTCTCTCTGTCTCTCTCTCTCTCTTACAGAGTCCCTCCGTTCACCAGCCCTCAGGTTTTTCCATCTTCATCCAGACAACAAACCAAAAAGACAGAACCTTCCAGAAACCCTGAAAAAAACCTCTCGGGATCTGGGCCGCATCAAGCTTCCTGTATAAAAGGAAAGCATGTTCAGGATTACAGAAGATCCACACTGGACTATCCACCAGCATCTGGACAATACATGGATTTTCCAGAGTAGCAGCAGCAGCAGCAACAACAACCACAGCAATAATGGCATCAGCAATGACAACACCACCAGCAACAACTACAAACCAGTGCAACACAGGAGCGCCTCGGAGCAACCCAAGCCCCTTAACCCCTCTCAGTGTTGTACAAACTTCTTAAAACAAGCGCTTATCTTTGTCTCACTTTTCCATCTCAGATATTAGATTTTTTTTCCCATCTAATATAATATAAGAAGACATTTGTATTTTTTCTTCCTTTCTTCTAATATAAAGGAGTTAAAAAAGATAAATACTTAAGAGCAACACCCTCATCGATACCCAAAGTCAGGTTGCAGACTGCTGGTCGGCCTTTGCTAACTTTACTAACTCTTATTGTACTCTTTTGATGATTTTTGGCTGTTTGTAATGTCTGATTTTTTATCGTCAGTCTTCAGGGGTTTTTAATCAAATAATGAGATTTTTTTTTCCATGCATATGAAACAGAACAATTGCTTATTTAAGACAAATTTTATACCTTGAGAGAACATATGTGTACATTTCTTGGACTGGAGTATAAATAAATGATTATATTCACATTCATTCGTGGGGCCTTTTTAAAAGAAAATCTGCTGATAGACGATTTTTGGTGACTGTTTGGAGATAAGCTATAGATTAGCCAAAGCACAATGTATTCAAAAAAAAATTTTTAGTTTACATTTATTAGAATTATGGTAACATCGGAGCAGAAGAGGAAAACTTTTTTTTTTTTACAGAACCAGATATTCAGATTTCATCCCTCAGATATATAAATAAACAATTTAATATTTAACATAAAGATACAAATATTTATTTGGTCTTCACTTGACAAAAACAAACATTATTCCCACACAGCTGGCTAAAACAGAACACCTGAGATGAACAGAAAGACTGATGAAAACACTGAGACACCGCTGGTATGTAAGTCTGGCACAGGCAGTATTCTGAGTTTGTCATTCTTAACAGTTACCGTATTATTTCCCCAATACATACTACTGTTCATGCCTCAGAGCTTTTAAATGATTCATCGCTCCACCGTCATGTATAAAAAAGTTTCAGTAGCGACAGACTCCACTAGTCGGGGGGAACTTCCGTTTGCTGGGCTAACAGTTAATTAGCTAAAGATGCTAGCCTATGTTAACCGCGGCCACTGCTTCACATCCTCCTCCCATCCTTCTCAGAACATAAATCAGGTCACAAAACGATTGAATGAAAGCCGGTTTCAGTTAGACACCATAGACAACAGTGGAAAGCATCATGGGGCATATGGATATCCTGGATAGGTTTGACCCCCCATGACCTTTCCTTCTGCATTACTCTGAGAACAAACTTTTTAGCTCCAGTCCCGGGAAGAGTCTAAGAATAGCTTAATCAAGAGTGTGTTGTGTGGGTTCTGTCAGATTCTTGGCACAGGCAGTTGCCAGTCCAGATGTTGGACTCTTTATGTGTGTGTGTGTGTGTGTGCGTGCGTGTGTGCGTGTGTGCATGCATGTGTGTGTGTGACTGTGTTAAAGACAAGAGTGAGACAAACCAGCCTGCCAGCTCTGCCCTCATTTGCATCTGCTAATGGCTCTATGATGCCAGTTTCTGATCACTGCATCTACACATTTAAATTCCTGCTACATTGCCAGATGCCCCCCCCTCTCTGTCTCTGTGTATGTCTCTCTCTCTCTCTCTCTCTGTCTCTCTCTCTCTCTCTGTCTCTCTCTCTCTCTTGTCTTGACCAGGGATTCCTGTAACAGCAGCTCTGTCCGTGCTCTGCATCAGAAAGACAACAGCTATGGTTGAACTGGAGACCATAACAATTGGTTATGTTGGTCACGGTAAAGCTTATGTATTTAGACTTAAACATTACAGCATTATAAACATGTTAATGCAAAACCATGGGGCATTCATATACTGCATCCATCTATATCCGCCTCCACTCTTCTGGTTTCAGGATTCAATTTGAACCCATTTTGGATCCACTGTGAGGCCCGCAATGCAAAGGACCGGTCACCTATTGTAAGAGGAAATTGAACGCTTTGGAATGAGCAAATAACCTTGAGTTAGGTTTCTTCACTTTTCCAATTAAGGCTTGAAGGACTTTGAGGACACTTGAAAAAGCTCTTATGGTCGGAATTAGGTTTTGCTTTAAGTCCCTGTGAAATGGCAGGAGGATCTTTAGCTTCTATAATGTGACACATTTACAAATGAATATAAAGCATGGTGGTGTAAGTCTAGTGAAACAGATGGATGAGCTCAAATACTATAACAGTAGATATTACTTGAAATTGACATTTCTAACATAGTTTGTTCATGCCATAAGGTTTCAGATGTGGAGCGAAGTCAGAAATTACCTTTGAAGACGGTGAGAAGTCAATCAAAGGTGGCTGCCATTCGCCTGGAAATATTGTGCAAAACACTCCTCATTTTGGAACCAGGCAATGTAGAAAAACATTGACCTCAAATGTACCAACAAATGAATGGGCATTTCTAACTTAAATGTTTCTCTACATTGCTTGGTTCCACAGTCATGAGTGTTTGTTAGAATTATACCCTCGCAAACGGTGGCCATCTTGGATTTGACCTTTCACCGTCCTCAAAGGTAAAAATCTGACTTCCATGCACACCTGACAATAAACCTTATGTCCTAACTATGTTTTGAATGTCATGACTTTCTCACGAAATGCACAATTGTTGTGTGTATCCGCTAGACCTGATGTGCAAAGCAGACAGTATGAATTATTAAGGAAATCACCAATTATACAGCTTTGTTATTTGTTATTCACTCTTTAAACTTAATGTATTCATGGTTTTTTAGGCCACTTCGGGGCATTGCAAATACATTGTAAACACACTGCAACATATGCTCTTTTCAATTCGTATGGCTAACTTGTTAGGAGTCAGTTACCTGGTTATAAATCCAGCAGATATGAAGGCAGCCAGTCAGTCATGTTTGAGTCATGTTTGCTTATAAATATAGAGGTAAGTCTTAATGATGAATTATTATTATACATAGAGCTCCTCCACTAGCTCTTTAGGCGCTAAATACTGCACTGTGTTCACCATATTGTCTTAAATCAAGTCTGTTTGGTGCTGGGCAGAGTCAGTTCATCACTGTATCGAATGATGCAATGAGAAAAGTGAGAGAGAACCATCACACTCACATTGTGGGCCCTTAAACAACAAAAAGGAGAGGCTAACTCTGCCTTCCAATACCCATACTATCTACTATTTAGTATGGTAGAAAAAAGATTTAGGATGTCCCGATTCTTGTGGCCAGATTTAGTATGGTTAGAAATACCCGGATGTCTACTACATCTGGACAATATTTTTAGTGTTGAAAACAGCATGCTATTTGGGCGATTCTGACCCACAATCCAGTGCACACCAGAAGTTACGTCAATCGACGAAGCCTCCATATGAAAACAAACAGGGATACGACAGATATAAGCTGAGGCAAGATCAAGGCGCAATGTTATGGTGAAATAAATAAGTAAAAGTATTTTCCAAGTGTACGCCTACTGCATCCTAACTAGATTCTTTTTTATGATCAGATGTAGTTTGTAGAATAGAAAAAAGTATGAGTATGCGATTTGTAACGCAGGGTAAAATGTTCTGTAAAGCTTACAGGAACTGGAGAGCAGTATTATATTTGCCGCCCCTTTCACGTACACAGGCATTTCAGCCTTTCTCAAATGCAAATATCAATTAGGGCAACTTTAAGGGCAGAGTTTTTGAAAATCCATTATAGTGTGTGTGTGTGTGTGTGTGTGTGTGTGTGTGTGTGTGTGTGTGTGTGTGTGTGTGTGTGTGTGTGTGTTTGTGTGTGTGTTGTGTGTGTGTGTGTGTGTGTGTGTGTGTGTGTGTGTGTGTGTGTGTGTGTGTGTGTGTGTGTGTGTGTGTGTGTGTGTGTGTGTGTGTGTGTGTCTGTCATCATAATTTGTCCTGGTTGTTTGTTTATGTTACATCTGATTGGTTCCATGAAAACAAACAAGCTGAATGTCTTTTTGCAGAATCACAAATGAGCAGCAGCTTTTGTTCCCTCTGCTGCTTCGCTGTTGACTAGTGACTTCTTCTCATCTGTCCCTGGAACTCAAATATAAAATGACAGCTCATTAAAACCAAACTGACTTTTGGCTTTTTGTTTTCTCTGTTCTAAAAATAATTTAAAAAAAAGCCATCGAACTTGACATTTTGCTTCACAATCAGCTGCTGTTCATTTTACAAAGCGTCCTTTGCAGGGGCGCAACTACCCACTTTCTGGGGGGTATGCAGACACTTAGCAGGCCCCCCGAATTAAAGACTTCCATTTTAAGTTACATATTAGAGCAGGTGATCGGCTGATTCTCCCAAAGTAAAGGACACAGTGAAGAACAGGTTGGTCAGCAGAAATAAAACTATATACTGGGCATTTAGATTTTTGTGGCCTCACTAGTGTCAGGCATGCAAACTCATAAGCAGTGTTGGGAATAACGCCGTTCAAAATAACGGCGTTAGGTAGCGCCGTTATTTTTTCAGTAACGGGGTAATCTAACTAATTACTTTTTCCGTCGTTACAACGCCGTTATCGTTACTGAACGTTAAATGCGGTGCGTTACTGTGAACTGATTGAATAAACTGTGTAATCTCTGAACGCACTCCTCCGACTCCTCCTAGCTGTACACAAACTGCTAGTGAGGCCGCATGGTTTTTAGCGATTATGATTGGCTGCAAGCAGAGTCACGTCATCATGGTAGCCAATCGGAGCCAGTGTTTTCACACACAAACCAGGCCACGCGCTGCTTGCACCACACACACCAAACAGCAGCCGAGATGGCGAGTCAGGAGCAATCCGATGACAAATTGGCATTTACAAGGTGGAAATATAGGCACTATTTCCAATTCATCGAGGAAAAAGGCAAGAACGTTCATGTAAAGTGTACACTATGTCCGGGAGGGAAGACTTTGTCGACATCCGTTGTTAGCAACTCAAATTTAACGAAGCATCTTGCAACGAAACACGCATCGACAAAGCTAGTGGCCAAAAACACAGATACCTCCACAGATAGCTCGCCATCCACAAGCCAGGAAGGACATGGAGCAAAGTCAAAGCAGCCAAAGCTAGATTTTTCTGCCCCACAGCAAAAAGCTATGACACAGGCTGAAGTCAACCGTATGATAGGCAGGTACGTGATCAAAAATATGTTGCCGTTATCGACGGTAGAGGATGATTCATTCCGAGCCATTATTGGTAAAATACCGAAGAAAGGAGGTGCCTGTACGCCATGCAGAAAGACGTTTGCTAAATACCTAGATGCTGATTACGTCAAAATGAACACAGAGCTTAAAAAGAGTTTTGAAGAGTTGGACTTTTTGTCTACAACTGCAGATATTTGGACTGCGCACAACCGCAGTTACCTCGGCGTGACCGCGCACTGGATAGATCCATGCAGCCTAGAGCGAAATAAAGCAGCCTTGGCCTGCAGACGGTTCAAGGGCCGTCATACATATGACCGCATTGCTACTGAACTGGACAACATTCACTCATCCTTTGGTATTTCTAATAAAATCACAGCTACTGTCACAGACAATGGTTCGAATTTTGTGAAGGCCTTTAAAGTTTACCAGCCCGTTCAGGGTGATGACTCTGGGGAGGATGATGATGATGATGTGACTTTTGTCGACCTTCATGATGCCTTACAAGACAGGAATGTGGATGAGGATGTGGAAGAGGATGTTGTGACTTTGCCACCACACCACATATGTGCATCACACACAGCAAACCTTATTTCATGCTCTGATGTGGACAAGTGGCTACTCTCAAGGCCAGACATAAAAGCTGTGTACAGAAGTGCTACCTCAAAATGTACAGCTTTGTGGAATAAGGCTAGCCGTTCCACAGTGGCTGCAGAGACCGTGGATGAAGTCCTTGAAAGGAAGCTCCTTGTCCCATGTACAACCAGATGGAACTCCTTTCATGATGCCGTTGCTCGTGTCTGTGAATTCCCACTCGCCGAGCTGAACACCATCTCCTACAATTTTGGGTTGAAGGCCATCACAGATCGGGAGTACCAGTTCCTCAGAGAATACTGCACAGCGTTGAAGCCACTAACAGTTGCCCTCGACATTCTTCAGGGTGAAGACAACTGTTTCTATGGCACACTCCTTCCCACACTGGAGACATTGATCTCCAAGACCCTGGACTTGAAGAGTGGCCTGCAAATCCTTGGTGATCTTCCAGAGGCTGTTGTCAGGGTAAGAGCTAGTATTTCTTCAAATGCATTAACATACTCCCATACAATTATGAATAATGAAATCAAAGTAAAATTAAATGTATATCTCTTATCTCATAATAATGTGTAATCCTGTGCGTGTGTGTGTGTGTGTGTGTGTGTGTGTATGTGTGTCTCATTGCAGGCGATCAAAACCAGATTTGCAGAGGTGCTGGAAAGTGAGACTGCCGTCTTGGCTGCTGTGACACTGCCCAGGTTTAAACTACGTTGGCTGCGAACACAGGAAAGGAAGGACAAAGCCAAGGCAGGTTTGCTGGCAGAGTGCCGGAAAAGTGCCCAAGATGAAGACCAGCTGACAGGTACCAACGCACCAACACGCAACCCCAGCACCGACTCAGCCATAGAGGATGATTTCTTTTCCTTTGAGGATGAGGAGGACACCTCTGCTTCTGTGGAAAGCCAAGTCGCTGACTATTTAAAATCAGGAGCACAAGGGATGGACATTCTTAACGGATTTCCACTAATAAAGAACATTTCACTGAAATACAATGCAGCCACTCCATCCAGTGCCCCTGTAGAGAGACTATTTAGCCTGGGGAAGCTGGTCTTCACCCCAAAGAGGAACAGGCTGTCAGACAAGAGGTTTGAAATGCTGCTGCTTCTGAGATACAATCAGTGGTTTGAAGGGTAGAATGGTTAGGCTACATGGGTATGAAGAAAATACTTGAAATGTGTCTCAGGTTGTGAGTTAGATTTATTTAATATGCACATAGTTAAACACACTTTATATTGTTCAAATGCTTACTTTTGCGTTGAAAAAAATACTTAAGTACATATTGTTTACTTGACCAGTTGTCTCAGGTTGTAAGAGTTAAGATTTATTTAATATGCACATGGTTAAACACACTTTATATTGTTCAAATGCTTACTTTTGTATTGAGAAAAATACTTGTTGTTTACTTGACCAGTTGTCTCAGGTTGTGAGTTTGATTTATGCACATAGTTAAACACACTTTATATTTTTTAACTGTTTACTTTTGTATGTGCAATAAATATCGAAGGTTATGTTCAAGTACCTGTCTGTTCTACTCATTTCAGCTGACTTGTGAAAACTGCTCAGAAAATCCAAATTCTTTGACATACAGCAACTTTTTTTTTTTTTACACACGAAAATAGTTACTTTCCCTGGTAATTAGTTACTTTTATAATAAAGTAATTCAGTTACTAACTCAGTTACTTTTTGGAACAAGTAGTGAGTAACTATAACTAATTACTTTTTTAAAGTAACGTTCCCAACACTGCTCATAAGACATGAAAAAGGTGACATGTCCGAAAACAAACCCTTGTTGGGGGGTCTGGGGGTCTTGAACATGTAAAATAAGCAATTTGGTGAACTCTGGTGAAGAGAATTAAAGACAAAGAAAACTTTTATTTCAGTTCAAATAAATAGTAAAATGAGCCAAACAAGTTAGTCAGCCAACCTTCTTGACTCTACCCATACAACGTGTGTAGGTATTGACTAAAATTTTTTTTAAAAAACAGCTAAAAAAACGGTTAAATGGGAAAAACCAGCTTGTTGATAAAACTTTTTTTTCAAGTGAATGAGAGAGAAAAGGCATTAAATAAGATAGAAAATAACTTAGAGCCTCAAATCTATCGCACCAAATTCCCTTACAATAAACTATTGGTATTGTGGCAAACAGGATTTTCATTATCACTACACAACCATCAATCAAACACATATATCTCTCTATCTCTCTCTGTCTCTCTCTCTCTCAAACACTCACACACACACACACAACTCAGTCGTGCGCTGGAACGGTGCAAAATATGATAATAGTGGGAAACAGGTGAGTGTGTTGTTTGGGCGCTGACCTGCTATAGACTAATCACTACACTATTCAAAAACTGTGAAAACAGCAATAGTCAAAAACTTGAGGTGACACGTTAATCTGCAGTGACAATCCGCGATTCGCGGCCAATAATCAGTGTGCATTAATCAATAAAATCGGCCATATAAAACAAAGGTTGGCAAACTCTGTGTACGGTGTATTTATTAATTCAACCACTTTGAAAAGCTGTTTTGTGCCCGAGAACTTTCTTTTCTGCCTCTCCATCTGTAGGTCCCTGTCATCAGATGACAACACGATTCAAATGAAAGCTCTCGCGCTCCAGCGCGTGCTCGAGGGGGCGCGCACTGGAGCACCTATAGGTGAAGGAGCGGGGGGCGCCTATCAGTGACGTGACTCTGTTATTGATCATTTACACAAACGCTGTTAAATAAAGAAATGCCGACTCCAAATCATTTTCCCCCGATCGCTTTTGCGCCCCTCGAGTGCGGCGCCCCTATGCCCCGCATATAGTGCATACCCACTTTTTGCGCCACTGGTCCTTTGTTCAATCAATGGAATCAGTTCATAGCTATATTTGTTACCCGTTCGTAGAGAGAAATAATCTTACCTGCGTAAAACCCACAAAGGATTGAAATGTACCTCAGTTTACTGCTTACCGTATATCGGAATAATTACAGAAGCTACAGTGGCCTTCAAGGACAAGAAGCTAGTTTCTAAAAATGGCATAATTCACCACTGCAAGTCTTTCGAAAATAATGAAAAATTGCTCTGTTTTGGTACCTGCCCTTAGTGGCCACTCGGTGAACTGCATATGTTGTCACTTCTGCATTGGATGCTTGTAGAACTCACTGTGGTTGGGGCTTGGGCCATACTGGCAAATGTAGGAATGATACAATGGAAATTCTGAGGTAATTCTAATAAAGAACATTTATTATAAACTCACAATAATATACTTACATTGATTTACTGTAACAAAATCATTGTGAAGTATGTGTATACTCTTTATAACAAAATCAAAAAAGTGCTTATTTACCACACAACAGTGGAACTCAGTATTTGAATCTGGTTTTAAACAGCAGATACAAACTGAAATCATCACACTTCCCTCCACTCTAAGCCTGTTTAATCAGGTGTAGTATCAACTAAATACAGTGAATTCAAACAATCGTCCGAAGCTTCATTAGCTATGTGTTGTACTCCGGTCAAATCAGACATAAAGACAGACAGGAGAATTGTACTATGCCGATGACAGCATCCTGTTCCCATGTGTTGATTAAAGACCACATCCTGCCAGATAGGAGCTCAGGTCGCGGTTCTGGCAGTGATCGATCCAGCCATACCTGAAACCAGAAGGACAGACGTAACTCATCTGTCCTCATGGAGCTTTTGGGCAGCAAAACAAATTCTGATCACATGGGTCACATGATCAGTTCTTACCAGGCTGCCATGCCTTTAGGATCCCCAACCACACGTTTGGCACAAGTGATCGCCACAGAGACGTCATCGGTCAGAAGCTCTGTGACAACACAAGGGACATCTTGATTACAGTGGAAATTAATGGAATTTTAAGCAAAGCATGCTTATTTTGTTGATTTAACCTTTATTTATACAGGTCATCTCATTGAGACACATGAGGTCTCATTCTCCAAGAGAGACACCTGGTCATACAGCAATAGAACAACACAAAGACACAGCTCAACTGAAAGAAGTAGTCTTTCCAAAGGTCGGTGATGGTCATTTCACCCAGTGGATATTAAATAACATTAATAAACGTTATTCATAAAGCACCTTTCCTAGCAATGTACACTTTGGGGGGCGCCTTTAGCTCAGTTGGTAAGGCGTCCCCCTCCCGGGCCGGGCCCAGCAGCAGACCCGGGTTCGATTCCCACCTGCGGTCGTCCTCTGCATGTCACTCCCCTCTCTGCCCCATTTCACCTCTGTCTCTCTGCACTGTCAATAAAGCATAAAAATGCCAAAAAAAAAAAAAGCAATCTACACTTTGCTTAACACACATCAAAACATAAGCCAGAGGAATTAGAAACACTAAAATAAAATCAGATTAAGACAAAGCAACTAAATTAAAGTTAATTAAAGTACCCCTATTGTTACCACTGTGTTTGTCGGTGCTTGGTAAGTGGTGTAACCTGAGTTTTCATGGAAGTCTGTCTACAGCTGCCTGTAACATGTGGTTCATTACTGACCACTGCACTTGATGTTGCATCCGTTTGCTGTTCGGAAGGAGCCATCGTCACACCACCAGCGGTTGTTGATCTGGAAGATTCCAAAGTCAGTGGATCTGTCACGGTTGTGGTTCATAGCTGCAGTGTTGTAGCCAGACTCCCACTGGCACAGGCAAACCCCTACCAAAGGAAACAGGACAGACCCACATTTAGACAAGTTAAAAGCCATACTTAAGACTTACGTGGACTGGTTCTCTATTTTTCACATGTTCCGCTCTTGTGGTGACAGGTACCCCTTTTCCATCAACAGAATCCAGGTTGCATTTCCCGGGCCGGTGCTAGAGCCTGTTTGCAGCTGGTTCAACTTAGGAACCTATTAAGAACCAGTTTGTTTTTCCACAGGCTAGAGAGCCACGTCATGAAGTCTATGAACGTCTGCGCTCTCCTGGCTATCGTAGCGCTAAATTTAAGAACAACAACAACAGTGGCGGTTACATCGTACACGGGTTGCCTCTGGCTTAGCTTTGTTAACCAAACACAACCTATCCAGCGTATTTGCTCTGGTTGTTGCTGGATCATTTGGGAATTATGTTTTCATAAATTCTCATAGTAGTGGTGTTTTTGAATATGGCGGGCATGAAGTTGGCAGTTGGTGTGGATTGGTCAGGATAATCCCTCCCGCGGCCTGTGATGTTAGCGGTACAAACTCTCAAAACTGGTGTCGTTTAGGAACCAGTTTTTCTGTCCGGGAACCGGCTCTCTGGCAGTGGAAAACCAAATAACTGGTTCTCGATTATGCTACTGCTCAGAACTGGCCCAGATTTTCCGTTGGTGGAAAAGGGGTAAGAGAGACAAAGCTAAAAGTATGTGTACTTTGTTGTGCACAAGTAGTCGCTCGGCCTGAAATATGGAAAATGTTTCTACTGACCAAGGAGACATTACAGACAAGTCAAACAAACTTCTACAAATTAATATTAACAAAATGTACACTACTTAACAAAATGTGGTCCAGCCATATACTAGGTATACTAGTACACTAGTCTTGGTAATTTCCTAAATACACTTTCTGCAAATTGACAGGCTGGTACTCACAGTCTGCCAGGCTGTAGCCACGGTAGCCATCCATCCCATTGATCCACAACGTTCGTGCCCAATCACAGCGGTCAAAGACTTTAGCGCTGGCCAAAGACACCAAGAGCAGAAGAACCAGACTCCTCATGATGGACACTCTGAAGGATCTAATGTGTCCTCAGCTCCTGCTAAATGTCCCTTTACCGCCCAATAGCTCAGCTGAAACTGCTGCGCCTGCTTTACTACAAACTCCTCCTTTTCTTTGAATGTCGTACAGTTTCAACAAAGCTGTTAGAAACTGGTTGATATTTAACTTTTCACTCTGTTTGAATCAGGGTTTTGATTTTGAACTTTGAGTTGTTGTCATTTTTCAGACGGACAGTGTTATCAGTGTGATGGTCGACTAAAGGAAAAGCTATATATACTGTATATATATACTATAATGGTTGTTAAATATGGTTGAATAGCCTTTGTATGATGTAAAACAATATAAAGACCTTGATTAAAAAAAGATGGTTGTATAGGAGAAATATACAGACGCTTTCAGACTATGTTTAGTCAAATAAACACCTATTTGCATTTTGGACCTTTGATTTCTACTAGTATGAAAGAAGACGTGTTATGGAAGCAAATTAGAAAAATAATCTTAAAATTGATTGCTTGGAAAAACAATATTTTTGTCTGCGATGTCTCCTTTTAAAGCTAGAGTCCGTATCTTCTGTTGCCCCCATGAGGAATTCTGAATAATTACAGCAACACTGCCAGCTCATCTACATGAGGTAAGCCTTCGGTGGTCGCGCACTTCTTGGGCGCTTCTTGGGATTTTTATGAGCTCCTGCACCAGTTTTAGGGGGCGAAACCAGTTAGTAAACAATGACATACTGAGACATACAGAGGGGGTTTTGTGGAGCTGATAGGCTTAATCAACTTTGTGCCAACTCCTTTGGTGATGGCTTGGATGTGACAGACATCTATTCATATGGAAAGAGTTACGCACTGTAGCTTTAAAGCCGATGATTAGAATCGTTCAACAATGGCCAAACTCATGGTTTGAGTTTCAAAGCACATAGCTAAAATGACAATAAAGGTGCTGCACTCCAACTTCATTGAAATAATGCACAGTATATTATTCACAATTAAATATTTTGTTCAGTATAAGACATGCCAAAGTTAATTTATTCTGATATGAAATAATATCAGTGATTACTGTGTTACTCCTAATAGCCAATAAGCCTGTTTTTCTCACCCAGATTTATATTTTTGAAGGACAACCTTACGTTAACTCAGTGAATATGTGCTGGTTTAATTTCTCCAGCTATCCTGCAATCATTTCAATGAGGTCTGAGTTTGAACTTAAACCAATAAAGGTGCTAAGAGTAACTTTTAAATATTTCTAAAAGTCACATTTTTCATCATAAATGACATGTTACAGTAAACGAGAGCATCAGTGCAAAGAATGCTATTTTGATATAGTTTTTCTTCATTATTTTGTCATGGCTACGCCAAGCCCCAACCACAGCGAGTTCTACCAGCATCCAATATGGAAGTGACAAAAAAATTCAGTATGCGTTTTGCATGCAGTGGCCACTAAGGGCAGGTTCCAAAACAGAGCAATTTATCATTGACTCCAATGTTAAATAGGCCGCGCTTTCACAGCATTATTAAAACTATTTAAGGCCTGGTACAAAAAAACATTCTAGTCTGTTTGTTTAGGTCATATCTCAATGACAACACTGTCGGGGGTGATTTTTTTTGGACCAGGCTAGTTTTTATTCTATTGAAGTTTCAAATTTACGAATAATTAGGGGCGCAGCCTCTTGAGTGATAGCTAGCCACCCGCTGGCCCTCACTCCGCTTCGGAGGTATGGGCATATCTCCCTCCCCCAACGTCATATCAATGCCCTTTTTTGGTAAGAGGAAATAAGGCAGAGTAAAAATCTTGACAAGATGGCAACGCGCATAGGCAAGGACAATTGGATCCAGTTGAAATAACTGAGGTCAGCCCGGATGCTACATCCATTTTATGTACTATCTATGGGCTACGCTCACCCAGCAACATCTATACTAGCATGTACAATAACATGTGTTTTCATTATTACTCTCACTTTGATTTATTTATTAGATTCAGGATTCTTTATTTGTGATATGCGGAACAATTACAGCAGCAGTCAATGGTAATTAAGTTATTGGGTTCTCGGCTCCCTACCACAATGCAATATAAAAGAAGAAAATGTAAAGGGGAAAAAAAGTGAAAGGGAGCAACCTCAGACCTAAAAAAAAACATAAAATAGTGCAAAGAAATAGTATTGCAAATAAAATGTAAGTGTAGCGATAAGATGAAATATATACTAAATATATTCTATGCTAGAAACCAGGCAAAGACAAACCTGGCAACAGTGAATTGAAGTGTTAAGTACTATATTGACGGCATGAATAATTAATACATAAAAGATAGGAGAATTTTGACATGCTGATGACAGTATCCTGTTCCCATGTGTTGATTAAAGGCCACATCCTGCCAGATAGGAGCTCAAGTCGCGGTTCTGGCAGTGATCGATCCAGCCGTACCTGAAACCAGAAGGACAGACGTAACTCATCTCGCCACATGGATGTTTTTGCAGTTAAGAAATCCTGTGTATATCAGCCCAAGGATCAGATCTTACCAGGCTCTTATGCCTAGAGGGTCCCGAACTACACGCTTGGCGCAGGTTATCGCCACGCTGACGTCATCTTTCTGAAGTTCTGGGTCAAACACAAGGAAAATCTGGATTACAGTAGTTAAAAATAAAAAATGGTGGCAGTGTACAATTGAGTATTCATGGAAGTCTGTCTACAGCTGCCTGTAACATGTGGTTCATTACTGACCGCTGCACTTGATGTTGCATCCGTTTGCTGTTCGGAAGGAGCCATCGTCACACCACCAGCGGTTGTTGATCTGGAAGATTCCAAAGTCAGTGGATCTGTCACGGTTGTGGTTGATAGCTGCAGTGTTGTAGCCAGACTCCCACTGGGTCAGACAAACCCCTACCAAAGGAAACAGGTCAGACGCACATTTAGAATACTGTATGTGTTACGGCTCCTGGCTTTAGCGTTATATTAAACCTCAACCAATTCTTCAAAGAAAATAAGTATATTTCCCAAAATCTCATCAGTTTTTCTTGAAGAACTGCCAACCTCAAATTAACATCATACTGTACGAGGTGATATATTCCTACTAAATTTGATGTTCACTCATTAATTACACAACTTAATTTGATGTAAGTATTGATTTTCATACTGTACCAAAATTAATGGAAATCAATGGTTTTAAAAAGGAGCTTGAAGAGGTGGGAATAAGTGAGGTCTATGACTTTGTACTATGCATACAGTATGTAAGAAAACAAGGGATATGTAACATGAAGTGAATAGGCTGATATTCTCCTCAGGACGTATTTTAAGTTTCTTTTAATGATAATGAATAGAAAAGCATGTAAATGACAGTTTGTTTTTTAGCTATAAAATACAATATCTGCATATTCACAGGCATACTCACAGTCGGCCAGGCTGATGGCAGGTCGGTGGTCAGGTTTGTAGCCATCCATACCATGACTCTTCAACGTTCGTGCCCATGCACAGCGGTCAAAGACTTTAGCGCTGGCCAAAGACACCAAGAGCAGAAGAACCAGACTCCTCATGATGGACACTCTGAAGGATCTAATGTGTCCTCAGCTCCTGCTAAATGTCCCTTTACCGCCCAATAGCTCAGCTGAAACTGCTGCGCCTGCTTTACTACAAACTCCTCCTTTTCTTTGAATGTCGTACAGTTTCAACAAAGCTGTTAGAAACTGGTTGATATTTAACTTTTCACTCTGTTTGAATCAGGGTTTTGATTTTGAACTTTGAGATATTGTCTTTTCAAAGGACTATGTTATCAGTGTGATGGTGGTCGACTAGCTGAAGTCTATGCAGAGCGGATCGATGAAAAACTTGTGTGGCAGCCATGAAAAAATAAGAATTCCCGTTTCCCTCATAGTTTGTAGTAAAATGTTAATGGAGAATGAAATTAGTTCAAGGTGGAGTCAGCGATTCGGGAGAAAGTTTGTTTTGTCAGAGTAAGTGAATATCTCCTCGTAATCCGCTAACTGTACCTGTGTGTGTGCGCTGAAAAAAAGTCCAGTGTTATTACAGAGCCTAAGCTCTGTAAATGGGCATGTTGCTACAGTGGGCCCCTTTTTTATACCTGTTTACAGAGCCTAGGATGTGTATTAACATCTTAAGTTGCCAAAATAGTGAGTTTTAGAGTTGGAGGGTGTGTGAAACCCCTCAAATACAAAGGATAGGTGTGACTTTTGGAAAGCTTCTGATGAGTAATGTAACTACTTTTGCTGTTGTGAAATAAGTATTGAATTACTTTTTCAATTAGTAGTTTGGATTGATTTTATTGATTACGTTATTCAAGTATCTTGCCTGAAACAGTGCATAACAAAAACTAAATGGGTACGCATTGGTGATGCTCAAAACATGAGGTCAAAAACTCACCTGCGAACCTTTAAGAACCTGATTTAAATAAAATGGCCTGCAAACTGTCACTTGCACCTATATTAATATTTCACTTAATAAATAACTTCCAGTCTGTGTATCAGTAACTAATCATTAGTGCTTTAATCCCAGTCACTCAGGAACTTTTCAATAACTATCTAGTCGTGACTCATATGTTTTTCATTCGTTCCTCAGTAACCTACAATTGTGCATACCTTATTGCAAAGTATTACCAAGTAAAATAAAGCCACAATGACTCAGCACTGATACTGAGGCAAAAGTGAAACCTTTCGTAATGTTTGTTCAAACTTGCCAACAGTTAAAACAAACAACATGCTGAATAAACATGATGAAAATACAAGGCAGCTAGGGTTAACACTTGGGTTTTAAAATTCAGGTTAAATTAGATTTAGGGTTAGTGTAAGGGTTGGGGTTAGGCATTTAGTTGTGACGCTTTGCGCTAAGTTAAGGGACTAGGGAATGTATCATGTCAAATGGTCGTAAAAAAGTTGGGATGTTTTGTAAAATGGAAATCAAAAAGAATGTGATAATTTCCTATTCCTTTTCGACATTTATTCAATAAATAACAGTACAAATACGTCATTTCATACATCTTACATGTCATGCATCATATGTATTGTAAACCTGGGAACTGAGGACTGTAATTGTTGACATTTTTAAAGCTAAATGATCTGCCATTCTTGCTTGAAATACATCTTCAGATGCTCAACATTCCGGGGTTCCATTGTGATATTTTTTTGCTTCATAATGCACCAAATCTTTTCAATGGGAGACAGGTATTGACTGCAGACGGGCCAGTCTAGTACCTGCACTATGTTCCTACTTAGCCAAGCTGTATTAAGACGTGCAGAATGTGGCTCGGTATTGTCTTGCTTAAATAAGAATGGACGTCCCTGAAATAGACGTTGTCTGGATGGCAGCATGTTGCACCAAAGCTTGTATGTACTTTTCAGCATTAATGGTGCCTTCATAGATGTGCAAGTTACCCATGCCATGGGCACTAACCCACCCCCATATCATCACAAACACAGGCTTTTCAACTTTGTATTGGTAACAATCTGGATGGTCCTTTTCCTCTGGAGCCCTGAGGACACAACGTCCATGATTTACAAAAATTATTTGAAATGTAGACTCATCAGACCACAGCACACTGTTCCACTTTGTGTCAGTTCATCTCAGATGAGTCTTATCTTGCATTTGTTGATGCAGTGACAAAGTTTGTATACCGACAATGGTTTTCTGAAGTGTTCCATGGCCCATGTAGTGATATCCTTTATAAGATCATATAATTTTTTTAATATAATCTTTTTGGCATCTTACATTCTTTGCAGGAATGTTGTTTGTAACCTGTTGGACTGTTTTCCTCTGCAGTGCTGAGCCCGTTATTGCTTGTGAAGACTGAATCTTTACAGGATGCCCTTTAAACATTTTGGCTGTATTTTGCTCAAAGATGCCAATGCACAGTACAGAAATAAACAACTGCTTCAGTTCAGGCATTTAATAGGCGAATAGCCCAGGGGTAAAACGTATTCCGTAGCCTGTTTGTTCGGCTCCCAAGGGACCTGTATCTCCTACCGGAAGGGAGGAGTTGGAAATGGCTGTGGCCTGGGTGGGATGGGTCAGCCATGATGCTCCTTGCCCTATTTAGTCCACGGGAGGTTGCGATGTCCTCCAAGGAGGGCAGGGGGCAGCCAATGATTTTTCCTGCTGTCTTTATAACCCCCTGTAGGGTTTTCCTGTCTTTGGCTGCGCAGTTTGCGTACCACACTGTTATGCCATACCCAACAACGCTTTCAATGACAGAGTGGTAGAAGGTCTGCAGCAGCTTAGTCTCCACCTGGCATTTTCTCAACAGTCTTAAAAAGTAAAGCCTCTGCTGAGCCTTTCCAACCACCGCAGCCGTGTTGGTGTGCCAGGTTAGGTCCTTACTGACCTGCACCCCCAGAAACTTAAAGGAGGAGACCCTCTCCACGCCGACCCCGTCTATCTGCAGAGGGGCGAGGTCACCTCTCGTCCTGCTCCAGTCGAACACCATCTCCTTGGTTTTGCTGGTGTTCAGCAGGAGGTTATTTGCTGAACACCAAGCTGTGAGCCTCTGGACTTCCTCCCTGTACGCTGACTCGTCATTGTTGGAGATCAGACCCATCACTGTAGTGTCATCCGCAAATTTGATGATGACATTTGAGTGATGGGCCGGGACGCAGTCATGGGTGTAGAGAGAGTACAGGAAGGGGCTCAGCACACAGCCCTGAGGGGAGCCCGTGCTGAGGGTCAGGGTGGAAGATATTTGTGTTCCCATCCTCACTGCCTGTGGACGGTCCGTCAGGAAGCTGTAAATCCAGTCACAGGTGGGGGCAGGGAAATCCAAGTCAGTCAGCTTCCTGATGAGAATGTTCGGCAAGATCGTGTTAAACGCTGAACTAAAGTCAACAAAAAGCATCCTGACATAATTCCCCTGTTTCTCCAGGTGACTCGCTGCAGTGTGGTGGACAGTGGTGATAGCATCAGCTGTTGACCTGTTTGCTTTATAAGCAAACTGATGCTGGTCAAACCTTTTAGGGATGCAGGACTGAAGATGGTGGAGGACAAGCTTCTCGAAGCACTTCATGACTACAGAAGTTAGTGCCACTGGTCTGTAGTCGTTTAGACTGCCTATGGTGGATTTTTTAGGAACAGGAACAATGGTGGCTGCTTTGAGGGATGGTGGGACCGTAGCCTGTACCAGGGAGGTGTTAAAAATCCTTGTTAGGACCCCTGACAGTTGGTCTGCGCAGGCCTTGAGTACTTTCCCCAGTACTCCGTCTGGTCCTGCTGCTTTATGTGGATTAACAGCCTTCAGGACTCTTCTCACCTGGTGTTCCTGCAGCTGGTGGGTGCTCAGGGGCTGGGAGGTCAGAGGAGGAGCAGGAGCAGGAGCAGGGTGGGGCTTTTTAACTTCAAAGCGGGTGAAAAAGTTATTCAGCTCTTCCACCAGCGAAGTGGCAGCAGTTACCGCCTCCGATGGGGTGCCCTTGTAGTTTGTCAGGTGTTGTAGACCTTTCCACACTTGCCTCGGGTTGTTGTCAGCCAGATGGTTCTCCACCTTCCAGCCTGGAGATGCAGCCCCTGGCTGCACTGCGTTTTTAGGAACATATCAACCTCTTCTGAGGTCCAACAACCCCAGCCCCTACGTTTTCACCACCAGTCACCAAGCACTGAGCACTAAACCATAAACCCACAACCACCACATCACCCATATCAACTCTCAGGCCTGAAGGCTAAAATAAATAAACAGAACCAGCAGATGTAGGCTACATGTAACGTCCTGCACACTATGATTATTGCTGCAGTGTCCGGGTGCTTTACCTGAAAGTCTGGCACTGTAATGCTGTTGAAAGGGAGCACAATACGCACACGTCATCAACCTACGCTTAGATAAATTACAAATTGTTTATTGAAACCATATGGGGGAGGGGTTACTCTGCGCTGTCTTTACTGGGCGTCTGCATCACCTGCAACGAAGGGAGATTGATTAGTGAAACCTTCTCACTCTTCCTTTTTGTTTGGTTCTGGAATTCCTGCCACTTCTTCCTCACAGCACGCCAGTCACTCAGGCCACATGGGCTGGAGGGGGACATCTTTTCGGCTATGGCCTGCCTAACACAGTTCTTCACCGTGATGTTCTTTTTGCCCCTTGTTTCCCCCGAATAAAACTCCCCGTTGCTGCCAGACTTCGTCCACTAAGACGCCCATCTCCTCCGCGGTAAACGACGGTGCCCGCTTGTTTCTTTTGCTGCCGCTTTCTTCCATTCTCACATCACATGTGTGTGCCTATATCCACGGGGTATATATGCGCTAATGGGCTTGATTACTACTTTGATACACTTGTTGCCACACACACCCGCACCGACACACTCCCCCACACACACGATACATGCGTAGACTAATTCCACCTGTGTGGGGGAGACCACGGGGCGCTGTGTGTGACTTATGCGCCGATAAAGAGGTGGGTGATCGATTCGCCTGGCATCGATGTATGCAGTTTCAGCACCACCGCGGTGGACAGCTCCCACTAAATAGCTTCTTTCGCTTCATCTTACGGCTTCTCCAAAGAAGGGACTTAAGAAGCCATCTGGGAAACACCCGTATCTTAGCGCTCCTTCTTGGGCGAACCCTTCTTTCGACCCTTCTTTGGTCCCAAAGAACGATCGAATTTGGGAAATGCGGCCACTGACTTTACATTTGTGCAATTTTGTTTGCTATGTGAAGGTACAAATTTTGCGCAAACATGCAGACAGTACAAAGCAAAGTTCTACTGGTGCAATATTATGCAGACACGCTAAATACAAATAATGGACCATACACTTACACTGCGGTACAATCGTGCGCGCAAAGCTGCATACACAGAGCAGCTGAGAAACGCTTGGAGACACA
Organism: Ammodytes dubius; assembly: GCA_026122265.1. NCBI lineage: Eukaryota > Metazoa > Chordata > Actinopteri > Uranoscopiformes > Ammodytidae > Ammodytes > Ammodytes dubius. The sequence goes on along the minus strand of JAOPFK010000066.1, from coordinate 100,077 downwards.
TGTGCACATTTATTTACTGCAGATCGCGGCCTTTCGCGCAGTTATGACCATGCAAAAGCACACATCGCACGTGCTAGTACATTAATTTTGCACCACAAAAAAAAAAAAGCTTTCCCAATCTTTTAACGCCCCTGTCCCAACTTTTTTGAAACGTGTTGCAATTTTTAAATGTTAAATTTGTGTATATATTGACAAAAAAACAATAACGTTTCTGTATATTATGTACTGTAATTTATTGAATACATGTCGAAAAGGATTTGAAAATGATCACATTCTGTTTTGTTCACATTGTACATAACTTCCAAACTTTTTCGGAATTGGGGTTGTAGATGTACAAACGTGTGTGTGTTAGAACAAACACTGTGCAAAGTTCTGCCACTGTATACTGAATAAAAAAACGTGTCTTTATTAAATCAAGAGCCAATAATTCATCATTTCAATTCCACTTTCATCAGCTTGAATTACTATGAGTCACACTGCTCGTTCTCAACACAAAAATAACAGGAGCTGCCAGTCACCGTTGGTTCCAATTTGATGCATGTTTATCATACAGAGTTGTAATCACACTCAAAATTAGAGTTCCCAAACTCCATTTAACTGCATTAACTTTCTCTATTTCCTGGGCTTGCGCTGTTGTTTTCAGACAATTCTTCATCAAAACGTACTCTCCACTCTGTCTCATCTCATCTCAAACCTCAACCACGAATCACAGGCAGAGAACGCAATTAATCAGCCGGCCCGAGCCTAGGCTAGTCGGATCTATCAAGCTGTACACAGAGCGGGCGGCGGGGGGGAGACCAGAATGGATCCATCTTCAGTCGGAGGGAGCCACAGCCCTAAGGAGAAGGTGCTGAAAACAGAGTAAACAATGATGAAGCATGGCTAGATGCAGCTGTGAATTGCTAAAAGCTTTTCGTCACAGTTCTGCACCGAGAGACAAAAGACTTTGCCTATCGAGCCACTGTTCAAATTAACTCGTCAGTATAAAAGATAACAAGTTGAGTCAGTTAACTGTTGCTGCAGCCCCGGAATCACAGGGGTTCTCTCAGAGGGCTTTAAAAGGTGTCTGCCATTCAGGAGAATTCCTATTGTCAAAATCACTTTTTGGCAAAGTTAGTGAATATATCTCCTCACAATCCACACAGCCTGTCTGTACGATGAGTGTGCTGAAAGAATGTCCAGTGTCAATACACAGCCTAGGCTCTGTAAACGGGCATGTTGCTAGATATGGTGGGCCCATACTTGCCAACCATCCTGATTTTTCCCGGGAGAGTCCCGATTATTCACTATCCTCTCCCGTTTTCCTCCCGTGGTTAAAAAACTCCCGCATTTCTCACAATTTCCTACAAGATTTCAGACATTTCTCCCCACTGTCGTTATCACAGCAAACGTTTCCATGGTAACAACGGGCTCCACCAATTAGAAATGTCTCTCTGTTGCTCTAGGATAGTGTAGTTCTTCTATCTGAGCTTGTGAATAAATCCTCGGGGGAAATGGAAATTAAGTAGGGGAGAACGGGTAATCTGAGCCACTTTTTACATTTGCTCCCCTCTAAGCGAGCTAAAATGATTTATAACTCAAATTTACACATTTCCCATTAATTCAGGATGTTTCCTAGAAATGGGCATTAGCAGAATTTTTTCAAGACAAAGGGCAGTGAAAATATGATTGTTTAAAAAAAAGTTGTCATGTGGCTCACTTTACCCCAGCTGTGGGGTAAACTGAGACGGACCAGAAAAATCAAGAGGGTAAAGTGAACCAGCTGGGGGTAAACTGATCCACTTACTTTTTCCACTGTGAAACTACCATAACAACACATATTGTAACAGTTAGAATCCTGAAAGCTAGCCACACATTCCAGAACTAATGTCGGACTAGTAAAAGAATGATGGGGTTTGGTCAATTAAGCAAAGCAAATTTTCTTAACACTTTGTAACCTTTATTTAACCTCGAAAGATCAATTGAGGGGTGACCCTCTTTTACAATGACGTCGAGTTTGTACAGATAAGAATATGAGAATACATAACAAGTTTACACACACACACACACACAGACAACAACAATTTAAAACATTCAGATCAATTGAATAAAAGAAATAATAGCCTAATTAAAACAGTTACAAGTGTGGAGGGGTTGATTCAAAATAATACTTTTAAATTGGTTAACAGATATGAGTGTATTTATTTTAATTGTATGTTGTAGGCTGTTCCAGGAGTCAGGGGCACTATAGCTAAAAGCGGTTTTACCAAGCTCAGACCGGGCATAGGGGACATATAACATGATCATGTCAGTTGAGCGGGTTTGATAAAGCCCATCTGAAATAAGCAGCATTTCTGTCAGATAGAGTGGTAGCTTTCCAGTCAGAGCTTTATATATAAAAATATGCCAATGTGCATCACGTCTCTCCTTAAGGGAGGACCACCCAACCTTTTCATATAAAACACAATGGTGTGTATCATAAGCATCTCCTGTAATGAATCTCAAAGCAGAGTGAAATACAGAGTCTAGGAGTTTAAGGCATGAACGAGATGCATGCCGATAAACCACATCACCGTAATCAAGGACAGACATAAAAACTGCCTCAATAATCCTTTTCCTACTAAACAACGGGAAGGTGGCTTTATTCCTATAAAAATATCCAATCTTTTGTCGCAGACGACAGACAAGATTTTTTATGTGAAATGTAAAAGAGAGTTTTTCATCTAGCCAGATACCAAGGTACTTATATTCAGAGACTTTTTCGATCAAAGAACCGTTTACAGCATAGATGCATGCACTGTTGTCCAATTCTCTAGCCCTAGAGAACAACATGAATTTAGTTTTAGTATGGTTAAGGACAAGTTTAAGTGAAATAAGAGCATTCTGAAGAGCATTAAAGGACAGTTGCAGGTTCTCAATAGCTGACTTTGCGGAGTCAGCAACACAATACAAGATGGTGTCATCAGCATATAAATGGATTTGACAACCACTGACAAGAGACACAATATCATTGATGTAGATGGTGAATAGCACCGGACCTAAAATTGAACCTTGTGGAACCCCTTTGGTTATGGGTAAGAAACCAGATTGGATATTACCTAGCTTCACACATTGAGATCGGTCAGAAAGGTAATTACTGAACCAGCTACACGCATTTTCACTAAGACCAATGTTAGCTAATTTATCTAATAATAAAGAATGGTCTACTGTATCAAAGGCTTTACTGAGATCAATAAAGAGGGCAGCACAGTGTTTACTATTATCTAAGGCAGAGACAATATTGTTAGTAACCAGAGTGATGGCAGAGATAGTGCTATGGTTAGTTCTAAAACCAGATTGGTGAACAGATAAAATAGTGTGACTTGAGAGAAATGTTTTCAATTGGTTATTAATAAGGGATTCCAGCGTTTTTGACAGACATGACAGTCTGGATATTGGCCTATAGTTATTAGGGTCAGTTTTTTCTCTCCCGCTTTATACAAAGGAAGGACACAAGCTGATTTCCAGATCCTTGGAATAACGCAGGAAGATATAGAAAGATTAAAAATGTGGGTAATACACTCTGCAATTACAGGGGCTGAAAGCTGGAGAAAGAATGGGTCTAGGTTGTCTTCTCCAGTGGATTTCTTGGGGTCAATGCTTAAGAGAGCATCAAGAACCATATTGGAGGACACAGGAATAAAAGAAAACTGTGGAACATCATTGGTGGTAGGCATATGAACCTGTTCAAGGGGTAGCTGGTTGTCTGCTAGAGAAGATCTAGAGTTGTCCTCTTTGAAGATATGGCCAGCAACATTAAAATGTCTATTAAAACCAGCGCAGATCTCGGTTTGATCAGTAATAAAACTATCATCAAATTTAACCTGAATTGGAATAGAAGCAGATGTAGCAGAGCTATTTTTGTTGGTTTTAACCACCTTCCAGAATTTTGCTGGGTTAGAATAGGTGTCTGTGATCAATTTTAAATAATAGTCAGATACATTCTTCCTCACTAAGGATGTGCATTTATTTCTTAAGGCTCTGAATGCAGTCCAGTGTGAGGTGTTATTAGTACGTCTAGCAAGAGACCAGGCTTTGTTTCTAGTTCGGAGAAGAGATGTAAGTTCTGGACTAACCCAAGGACTGGATCTATCCTTAACTCTATACTTCTTAAAAGGGGCATGTGTATTTAAAATAGATAGAAAGGTGGAAATGAAAAAGTCTAAAGCTAGTTCGACATCAGGAATAGCCAGGGTGTTGTGAATATCACTATTATAAAGGTCATGAAGAAAGGCTTGCTTATTAAAAATGTTTAGGTTTCTCTTAATTAAAACCCTGGCTGAGGATTTTTTTATATGTGTATCACGGACACATACAATGGGACAATGGTCACTTATACCTAATTCAAGTACTCCAGATAAAGATATTTTATCACTCTTATTAGAGAATATTAGGTCTATAAGTGTTGATCTTGAGGGTTCTTTCAGGTTTGGCCTGGTTGGATTTGTGATTAACTGTGACAAATTTAGGTTAGAAGATATTTCTTTTAAATGATCAGAGGCATTTGTCAACCAATCCAGATTAAAATCACCCATAACTAAAACTTCAGAATTAGAATAGTGGGAAAGTAGGTCAGCCAAACGATCAATAGACCCAGCGTCAGCTGATGGAGGTCTATATACTCCAACAACAATGAGAGAATTACTAAAACCACAATCAATTTTGAGAGCCAGAAATTCAAAACATTTGGGTATAGAGATTGAAAGTAAAACAGAAACAGAAAGACAGGACTTAACATAGATGGCCACACCACCACCTCTTTGAGGCCTGTCTGATCTAAAAATGTTGAAGTTAGGCAAGGCCACATCACTGTCATTTTGATGTTTTTTTAACCATGACTCAGTAATGATCAAAATATCGGGATCAGTTTGCAGGGCTAATATTTTCAAGTGATCCAATTTCTCAGATTGGAGTATACTCCTAATATTCCAATGAATCAGCTTCAGTCCTTTTCTGCACCGAAAAGAAGAGTAGTTGACACAAGATGTTGATTCTATGGACATAGGGTCAAGCAGTACAGCATTATGCCTATCAGTAACTCCAATAGGAATATGAAAGCGAATAGGGGCAGAAATTAACATAGGGAAATGGGTCAGGGGATGAGCTATGGGTATTACAGCCACAGGAGAACAAGGTGGAGTAAGGGGGCCGAATGCAGGGACAGCGCCCATATTAGGGATGACAGCAGGACCCGCAATGTCTAAGACAGTGTTGTGACAGGAAGACAACATGAGCAGGGCAGGGTCAGGGTCATTCTGGGGAAAACATCATTTCAGGCTAAACGCAATGAAATTAATGAAATTCTTTGTTAATCTTTCGGACCCCTTCCTGTTCAAATGCAGACCATCAGCTTTAAAGAGGTCATGCTCAGTCCAAAAATAGTCGAAATTGCTAATAAAACCATGGCCTGTTGCAGTGGTGAAGTTTTGCATCCATGTGTGCAAACCAAAAAGACGGCTAAAGCGCTCTGAGCTCTTGAAAAGGGTAGGAATAGGGCCAGAGAGAACACATCTTTTACCAAGGCTTTCAACAGTGAGAATCAATGACTCAAGATCATGGTAGAGTTTGAGGGAGCCCCTAGCCATGACATCATTTGTGCCCATGTGCAACAGAACAGTGTGAACAGACGGATAGAGATCAATGAAGACAGGTATCAGCTCTATAAAGTCAGTAGTGATCCCACCGGAGAGACAGTAAGTGATGGCGCCAGGGAGATGTACATTTCTGATGATAGAGTCACCAAATATTAGAATTTCAGGAGTCTGATTCTTACAGCCATTGTCATAGAATGACAGTTTAGAATGCAGGGAGACATGGGAGGGGCCAGAGTTATGCAGAGCAGTAGAAGAGGGATTAACGTCACCTGCGCAGATGACGTCATCATTGAGCGTCGGGGGGAGCGCACCTAGCGGGAAAGGTCGCTGAGGGTCTGGGAGAGGAGGAAAGTTTTCAGAGAAGGATGCAGATGAAGGGGATGAGCACCTTTGACGTTTGTCCTGGGACATCAGCGGGCTGGATGGAGGGGTGCAACGCTTTCTGCGTCGGGAGTTTGGAGGGATTGGCTGCTCCGAAGCGGTGCTTGAGGAAGTAGCCGGTAGCTCAGCTAACTTCTCCAGGGGAGAGAAAAAGTTTGACAACGGGATGGAATCGTTATCACATTCAACCATGTCAGGGGAAAACAAGGGGAGAGAGACCCGCCTCCCCTTCTTAGCAACGCTTGTCCAGGGGGGAAGAGGGATATCCGATGTGCGGTGGACAGCATCGGCCGAGCTGGGATCATCCTGCTGTAGCGCTTCCACCCGGGCGAGGAGCGAGGATTGACGCAGGAGGACATCATCCAGGAGGGTCGCAATGGAGCGGAGCTCAGACTTCAGACAGGACAGCTCATGGTCCACCGGGGCGAGTGGAGGCATACTCGGACAGCAAGCGGGAGCACTGACCCAGGCTAGGAGAGATAGCAGGTAGACAGGCAGGCAGGGAGGGAGGAGGAGCAGCAGGTGAGCGCTGGCTGCAGGTGGAGAACGCCAGCGAGGCAAAGCAGAGCAACAATCCACGCAGATTTCCAAAATTAATCCATACAGCAAGGCAACGATAGCGAAGTGAAGCAGGTTTAAAAGAAGGTTTAAAAGGTATAAAAGCCAAGTAAAACCACATTAAAATCATTAAAATCACACAGAGACAGAGCATGCAACCTAACGAGCTGCCATCTTGGAGTGCGTGTTACTTGAAAGTAACTCTGAACAAAATCAAATACAACATATTATAATTCAAAATGTTTTAATAAGATTCAAATGAAAGATAGAACCAGTTAGATTAGAACACAGTTTGGGGTCAGAACACAGGACCCTTATAGGCCTTTCACACCAAAATGAACCAAGAGTCAGTTCCAGGCTGGTGTTGGGGTCAGTTCAAAACTGGTTACAGCCTTATCCCAGTTATGAACCTGTTGGTTTCACATCGACCGGAGACAGCCATGGAGCCGGCAAGAGAGCAACGTCATGACGTCACTGTAAACGTGTGTGTACGTCGCCCGACGCCGCTGCTCTTGTGGCTAACGCTAAAGCTACCGCTAGCTTTAAGCACAACAACAGTGGCGAATACATCTTATTTTTACACGTGTTAGCTCTCGCTTTGCTTTCTTAACCAAACCGGACCCATACAGCGTATTCTCGCCGGTCAATTTGATCGCTACGTTCGGTAATTATGTTATGTTTACGTCTCGTAGTAGCGGTGTTTTTAAACATGGCGGGCATGAGGTTTTAGTTGGTCTGGTTGGTCAGGATAATCCCTCCCCCGGCCGCTGGCGCAAGCAGTTCACTTCAAACCCTGCTCAATCCTGGGGTATGAGTTGAACCGGTTTTTACGGCCCGGAGCCTGCCTGGAGCAGGCTTTCTGGCGGTGTGAAACCAAAACACTGGCTCTAACTCCGAACTAGCGCCGATTTTGCGGCGGTGTGAAAGGCCTATTAGAGCCAGCTTGTGTCTGGGGGTCAAAGCATAGGAAAATCAGAACCAGCGAGAACAGCCTGGGACTCAGAACACAGGAGAAGACCCAACTGGATTATAACATCAGCCTGTCATACTCTACAACTAGGCCTACTCTACATTCCAGCCCTGAAGGTTACAGGTCGTCTTCCTGGTGTATTTCATTGGCATGATGGCTTTTCTACAATGTGTATGACATTAAAATTAAACATACAGGTGAAACTCGAAAAATTAGAATATCGTGCAAAAGTTCATTTATTTCAGTAATTCAACTTTATAGGTGAAAATAATATCTTATACAGACTCATTACATTCAAAGTGAGATATGTGAAGCCTTTATTTTTTATAATTGTGATTATTATGGCTTACAGTTTATAAAAACCCCAAATTCAAAATCTCAGAAAATTAGAATATTACATAAAATCAATAAAAAAAGGATTTTAGATACAGAAATGTCGGCCCTCTAGAAAGTATAATCATGCATATGTACTAAGTACTTGGTTTGGGCCCCTTTTGCATGAATTATTGCCTAAATGCGGCGTGGCATGGATGCTATCAGCCTGTGGCACTGCTGAGGTGTTTTGGAAGCCTAGGTTGCTTTCATGTGGCCTTCAGCTCGTCTGTATTGTTGGGTCTGGTGTGTCTCATCTTACTCTTGACAATAGTCCATAGTTTCTCTATGGAGTTCAGGTCAGGAGAGTTGTCTGGCCATTCATGCACAGTAATACCATGGTCAGTCAACCAGTTACCAGTGGTTTATGGTACCGTGGGCAGGTGCCAAGTCTAGCTGGAAATGGAAATGGTCATCTCCATAAAGCTTGTCAACAGACAGAAGCATGAAGTGCTCTAAAATCTTCTGGTAGACGGCTGTGGTGACTTTGGACTTGATAACACAGTGGACCAACAGCAGCAGATGACATGATACCTCAAATCATCACTGATCCAAATTAAATGTTGCGTTTCATTTGGAAATCAAGGTTCCACAGTCTAGAGGAAGAGTGGAGGGGCACAAAATCCAAGGGGCTTGAAGACCACTGTCAAGTTTCAACAGTCAGTGACGATTTGAGGCACCATGTCATCTGATGGTGTTGGTCCACTGTGTTATCAAGTCCAAAGTCACCACAGCTGTCTACCAGGAGATTTTAGAGCGCTTCATGCTCCTGTCTGTTGACAAGCTTTATGGAGATGCTGAATTACTTTTTCCAGCAAGACTTGACACCTGTCCACAGTGCCAAAACCACAAGTAACTGGTTGACTGACCATGGTATTACTGTGTTGATTGGCCAGACAACTCTCCTGACCTGAACCCAATAGAGAAACTATGGACTATTGTCAAGAGGAAGATGATACACACCAGACCCAACAATACAGACGAGCTGAAGGCCACTATCAAAGCAACCTGGGCTTCCATAACACCTCAGCAGTGCCACAGGCTGATAGCATCCATGCCACACCGCATTTAGGCAATAATTTGTGCAAAAGGGGCCCAAACCAAGTACTTAGTACATATGCATGATTATACTTTCTAGAGGGCCAACATTTCTGTATTTAAAATCCTTTTTTTATTGATTTTATGTAATATTCTAATTTTCTGAGATTTTGAATTTGGGGTTTTCATAAGCTGTAAGCCATAATAATCACAATTATAACAAATAAAGGCTTGAAATATCTCACTTTGAATGTAATGAGTCTAAATAATATATTAGCTTCACCATTTAGGTTGAATTACTGAAATAAATTAACTTTTGCACGATATTCTAATTTTTCGAGTTTCACCTGTATGTAGAAGGTGCTCTTTCCGTGTGGTTGCCCCAGGTCGTCTTCCTGGTGTATTTGCTTGGCATGATGGCTTTTCTACAATGTGTATGACATTAAAATAAAACATATGTCATGTAATATTACATTAAAATATGTTTAAGACTAAACTTAACTTGTGCCTCATGGTGAGACAGTGTCTCACTTTCCCCCACCACCACAATTTGAGAAACAACTACCTCTCTTAGCATTTCAGGCTAATCTTTAGCTAATATCATCACATGGTTTTTATATGTTGGTAGTTCATCAACACGTACGATAGAAGTTTTTCTACATGAATACATTTGCTTTGGCACAACAGTTGATTAAGTTGACAGCAAGAACATTTACTTTTACATGCAAAATACCTATTTTGGTGAAAAAAACCTGCTTAACACAGCACCATGAGGTCCTCTCTTTCAGGGCCATGGGGAAATGAGAGGGGCTTGAAAACATATATCTCACATGACCACAAATGTTTTCCGTTGCCTAGATACAGGGGGTGGTTCACATTACTCGATGCCTCAGATTCCCCCATTCTCCCCTATTATTAAATATTTAAAATCACAAACAGGAGACAAAAAATAATAATGCACTCACATGTTACTTCTAATTGTAGCCATTACATAATGTGGCAGTAGCTTGATTTATTTGAAGCTAATGTACTTGCTTGACAGATTATAGGCTGTGTATTAAAGGCCTACTTCAACGGTTTGAATATGAAGGTGTGTTGAATTCTGAGATCCTATGTAGTATAAATGTGTGAAAAAAATTGAAATCGGTTCATCCTAGCCTGAGAAAAGGCAGAAAGAGTGTTTTTTTAACCCTATATTTCTCTTTCTCGTGACATCACAGAAAGAGAAATATAGGGTTAAAAAAGAACTTACTTTGTAAATATTACTGTGATGTCTTTTACTGTGACATCACAGTAATATTTACAAAGTACGTTTTTTTTCATAGGATCTCAGAATTCAATACACCTTCATATTCAAACTGGTGAAGTAGGCCTTTAAGGTATAATTGTAGCCAGAGTCTTTAGCACATGTAACTGCAGATTTTGAATGCGTACACTAAAGTCACTAATGTGTAACAGTAAATTTGAAGTCGTAAATATTTATTTTGCACGTGTACTTTAAAGTCACAAATGTGTAACAGTAAATTTGAAGTTGTAAATATTTTTTAGCATCGTTAACACAAAATAGGGGCTAGGAGTTCACAAGTCCTTTTATAGCACTTTTCATAACACAAATCAAGGTAGCCTAAGAGGAGGGACCAAGTAACCCAGATGTTTTATTTTAGCCTAGTAGTTTGCATTTTTTTTTCTTTGAATAAAGCCTAATGCTGCTAGTAAAATACCATACTCAATAGTAGACATGATATAGAATAATTAACTTTATTACAGTTTAACCAAATGTTTTAACAATAGGCTACAGGGGATATTTGAAAGCACTACACATTAATTGAATGCTATTCAATAACATTTGTGTCAGCCGTGAATGTTCTCTTTTACTTTACATTAAAATGAATGCAGAAAAGGCACACATTGCTTCATAAAAATTCACCAGAATGCAGGAAATTAAGTGTTTAATGCTCAATTTTCTGGGCGGGACCCCCAGAACCCCACTTATAATGTGTCCACACCCAATGTTTAATTAAAACCTGTCCTACGACTTTGCAATTCATGAATTAGTTTATTTATTTATTTTTTACCACTTTGTTTATTGATTTTTCACAATATAGCAAAACATCATTTTACAAATGTAACATTTTTTTTTATCCCCAAAAACAAACAGACAAAAATAAATCAATAATCAATGATTATTATAATAACAATAAAACAAACAATGACAACAAAAAAAGAAAAAGTGTGTGTGCACAGTTTGGAGTTATTGGGATCCATAGCAAAATACAAGTGAAAAAAATAAAATTAAAAAATAAATGTGTACATCCTTAGAGCTGGTCAAGCAGATATGTAATGAAAGGCTGCCAAACATTGCTAAAATTGTCCTTTGAACCCTTTAAAGCAAATCTTAACTTTTCAAGCTTCAGAAATTGTAGTGTGTCCCTAATCCAGTGTTTAAAGGATGGTGGAGTAGCCTGCTTCCAATTAAGTAAAATTAATCTTCTGGCTATAAGAGTGACAAAGGCAATACAGTTTGATTGTGCTCTAAAAAGATGATCACCCTCACATTGAATGCCAAAAACGGCTGTAAGAGGGTTCAGAGCTATTGGTCTCTTAAGTATCTTGGATAGAGCGTCAAAAATAGAGGACCAGTAACTAACGAGTTTCGGGCAAAGCCAGAACATATGAGCTAGTGTTGCAGGTGAATTTTTACATCTGTTGCATGAACTATCACTTGATGGATACATTTTTGAGATTCTGGCTTTAGAGAGATGGAGTCTGTGTGCTACTTTAAACTGGATCAAGCCATGTCTGGCACATATAGATGAAGAATGTATTATTAAAAAAACATTCGACCACTCAACATCTGTAAATTGTACATTCAGATCAGCCTGCCACGCTGCTCTCAATGCATCCAGAGACGCTGAATGCACAGAAGAAAGTTTTGTATATATAACAGATATTGTGCCCCTGAGCTCTGGGTCTGCTGGGAAGAGACTATCCATAGGTTGAGGCTGGGGGATTGTAGGGAATGTTCCTGTATTGTTACGTGCCCAGTCCCTAACCTGTAAATAACTAAAGAAATGTACATTCCGTAGATTGAATTTAGTTTTGAGCTGTTCGAATGAAGCAAAAACACCTGTTATGTACATATCTTTAAATGAAATGATACCCTTCTTTTGCCAGGCCAAGAAATAGTCATTATGAAATGAAGGGGCAAATCGATGATTAGACGCAATCGGGGCCCAGAGTGAGCCAGCCTGCCAACCAAAGTGTCCTCGCACTTGAGCCCATATACGTAAAGACTGATGTACTAAGGGGGCACTTGAAACATAGCTTGGAGTGAAAGGCATTGCAGAATACAATAAAGCAGGGAGGGACGATGGCAAACAGGCAGTGGTCTCTATCTGAACCCAGGCAGGAGTCTCATTGTCGATGTAGTTTTTAAGCCAATATGCCATAGCTCTTAGGTTGCTTGCCCAATAGTAAAATTGGAAATGTGGTAATGCCATACCACCCATTGATCTTGGTCTCTGCAAAAATTCCCTACGGATACGGGGTGGCTTCTTATTCCAAATAAAGTCAGATATAATCTTATTGAGGTGTGAAAAGAAAGATTTGTTAATAAAGATTGGTATAGTTTGGAAAAGGTAGAGGAATTTGGGCAACGTGTTCATTTTAATTAGATTAATTCTTCCTGCTAAAGAGAGAGGAAGCATGGACCATTCATTGAAGGCAATTTTAGAGCTCTCAAGAAGGGGAACAAAATTAAGCTTAAAAAGGTCAGAAAAGCCACGCGTGACAACCACCCTAGGTAGGTGAAGTTGTCAGATGTCACCTTAAAAGGACAGGAATTAAAGGAGATGGACTTAGCGGCAGAGTTGACAGGAAAAAGCTCACTTTTTGAAACATTAATCTTATGCCCAGAGATGCTGCTGAAGTGGCCTAATAACTTCATAATATGGGGTAAGGTGTTCTGTGGATCAGTTATATATAGTAACAGATCATCAGCATATAATGAAGTTTTATGTTCCTTACCCCCTCTTACAATACCACAAATCTCAGGAGAGGAGCGTATTGCCATTGCAAGGGGCTCAATAGCTATAGCAAATAAAAGTGGGGAAATCGGGCATCCTTGCCTTGTCCCGCGTTGCAATGGAAATAATTGGGAATTGGTGTTATTAGTGCGCACTGATGAAGTTGGAGAGTTATATAGCAATTTTACCCAATAAATGAATTTCGGACCAAAACCAAATTTGTCTAGACACCAAAATAAGTAACCCCATTCCACTCTATCGAACGCCTTTTCAGCGTCTAAAGAGATAACTGCCTCGGGCAACTGTTGATCATCTGTGGAATGTATGATGTTTAAAAGTCTACGAATATTAAAAAAAGAGAGGCGTTTTTTAATAAAACCAGTTTGGTCAGGTGAAATAATTGAAGGGAGGATGATCTCTAGACGGTGAGCCAAGGCCTTAGCCAACAATTTATAATCCACATTCAGGAGCGAGATAGGACGAAATGACCCACAATTCAGGGGATCCTTATTCTTTTTCAGTAAAACAGAAATAGAGGCCTGACAAAGGGTTGGTGGAAGGTGGCCTTCGACAAAGGACTCCTCAAAAACTGACAACAAGATTGGCAATAACTTATCTCCAAATTTCTTTAAAAATTCTAACGTAAATCCGTCAGGGCCTGGAGCTTTTGCATTCTGCATACTGTAAAGGGCTGCTCTAATTTCCTCCTTAGACAAAGGTTTTTCCAATTGCTCCATTAATAATACATTAACTTGAGGTGGATTTAAGTTCTGAAAAAAAAGTTCAAGTTTAGAAGGGTCATATATCACCTCAGAAGTATAAAGAGATGAATAAAACCTCTTAAATTCATCATTAATTTCCTGCTCATCATTAGAGATCTGACCATCATGTTTTCGGATGTTTGTAACGAGAGTAGAGGTCATAGACTGTCTAACCTGTTGAGCCAGGAACTTGCCAGCCTTATCAGAATGTTCATATAACCTCGATCGAGAATGGAGGAGGAGCTGTTCTGTATGGCGGGTAGTTATTAGGTCAAATTCTGTCTGCAGAGTCAATCTGTCCTTTAAAAAATCACGCGTGGGAGCAATTGAGTTCTTATAATCCAATTGTTTAATTTGGTCGGAAAGGTCTTTAAGACGTAGTTTTCTCGACCTGGCTTCCCAGGAGGTGTAAGAGATAATCTCCCCTCTTAAAACAGCCTTTAGGGATTCCCAGAGGGTGGATTTACTAACATCTGATGTATCATTTATGGACAAGAAAATATCGATTTGCGTATTAATACACTTAACAAATGATTCATCCCCAAGCAAAACATTACTAAAACGCCAAGGACGCCGAGCAGACTTCTTTGGAAAAGATATTTGTAAAACCACGGGCCCATGGTCAGAGATGACAATGCCCTCATATCTGCAGTCCTTAACCGAGGGCATTAGCTGGTTATCAATTAAAAAATAATCAATGCGGGAGTAGGAGTTATGTACTGGGGAAAAAAATGAATAATGTTTAGAATTGGGATACAAGGAGCGCCAGGGTTCAGACATATTATACATTTGTAGAAAAGCATTAATCGTCCTGGCTGATTTTGATATATTGTAGTTGGTGTTAGAGGAGCGATCCAGTATTGGGTCTAATACGCAGTTGAAATCACCCCCTAAAATAAGCCTGTGTGTATTTAAACAAGGTAATGAGGACAAGAATTTTTTCATAAACTGCACATCATCCCAGTTTGGGGCATAAACATTGGCTAAGATTAAAGGCACATTATACAGGGTACCTGTGACCACGACAGATCTTCCCAGATGGTCTGCAGTAACCTTTTGCATGATGAAAGGAGTATTCTTGTTAATAAGAATAGCAGCACCCCTAGATTTCACCTCAAAAATTGAATGATATAATTGCCCCACCCATCCTTTACGCAGACTGTTATGGTCAGAGGTCCTGAGATGAGTTTCTTGGAGAAAAGCAACATTAACATCCAGACTTCTTAAATGGGACAATACCCTGTTACGCTTAATAATATGATTTAGGCCCTTGGTGTTCCAACTAATACAATTTACTGTAATATTGTCAGCCATTATTCCTTTGCTGCAAACAATCAACCATGCTCATCAGGAGTTAGTAGGGTATTGAAAGATGTTACAGCATTTTGAAAATGACACTGCCACACACACATTAAAGCTAAAAGAGTAAAGAAGTGTATAAACATAAAACACAAAGTTCCCCCCACCCACACCCTCCCAACCCAAAGAACAACTTACCCCTCCCCAAACGAGAGGTAAGAAACCCTGGATACACTTGGTAACTTTCCATTTTGCTGCCATAGGCAGTTAACAACCATAGAAACGCTGCTCCTTTCACATACGTTTTTGTAGTCACAACTTATAAAATAGAATAACATAATACCCACCACTGACAACGTTCAAATGCAATAAAAAAGAAAAGAAAAGCGGCCATAACAGGGAAAAAATAAAAATAAAGTTAGCAAGATAAGTGAGCGAATAGACCTGTACATTTTTCTGGCCCTTCTGAAACGTGGGTATGTTCTTTATCGGCAACATGTTCAAATTAAGGAAGGAAAACATAATATGCTGATACCTGTCGGGTTATTCTTATAATAAGGCTCGTACAACAACGTAGTCGGAGTGTGTCTTTATTAAGCTTCCTCTCCAGCCGTAACCGTAACTTAGTGTGCGCATGCACGGGACTCCAGCTAACCCCGCCCCCGGTACAGACGTCATCAGGTTGCTACAAAATAAAGGCATTCCTTACAGTATTATTCAATAATACCACATCTCCCTTTCTTTGAGAACAAAGGGTGGACTACCTTTGTCTCTGCAGGTCTTAAGGGGTTTATTCTGCCCTTTTGCTGGAAGACCTGTCCCTGATCTGTCCCTGTTTGAAGCATGCAAAATATAAATAAAATAACTTACACATTACCATACTGTGAACTATTACTTTAGCAGGCTGTGTTCTCAAAACGTAAACTCTCAGGTTTCAGGTAATTGTAAACAGTGAAGCAGAACAATTTAACATCACATGTCACTCTCTTTTTCTTCCTTTTTTTTTTTTTTTTTAATTTACTGTGGAAAACCAATCAATAAATCACAAATCAAGTCTCTGCGGCTTTATAACCTCTCGCCCACACCTGGTCCACACAGTCTCTGTGGTGGTGGGGCCCTCTCTGCTGGGTGATGTTTCCACTGGTGGAGCTGAATCTGGTGCAGGTGATTCTCCTCCCCCATCAGCGTCGACTACCCCACCGTTGGTCTGCAGTGGCACCAATTGACGCCGGTTCCTCCTCAGTGAGCCCTGAGGCACCTGGACGATATAAGAGCGAGGGGTGTTGTGTGTAGATAGCACTTTGCCCTGGACTCGTGCATCGGTGATCCACACATCCTCCCCAGGTACGAGTGGCTCCAGGTTTCTCGCTCCGTGTCTCTTGTCGAAGGATCTCGCGTCATTCCTCCTCTTCTCCTTTTCTTTGGCCTCCAGCGCATCGTAGTCAGGCAACACTGGATTCAGCAGGGTTGGAAGGGCAGGAACTGTAGTGCGGAGGCGGCGCCCCATCAACAGTTCGGCTGGGCTATAACCGTTCTGTAGAGGGGTTGCTCTGTAGGCCAGCAATGCAAGATATGGGTCTGATGCCTTTGTTAGCAGGTTTTTCACGGTTTGTACAGCGCGCTCCGCCTCCCCATTGCTCTGAGGAAACCTGGGGCTGCTCGTGATGTGCACAAAGCCATACTCTGCTGCAAAGGCTTTGAAGTGGCTACCGGAGAACTGGGGCCCATTGTCACTTTTAAGAAATTCACAAATTCCATGACGAGCAAACATGGATTTCAGGTGCACCACCACATCTGTGCACCTTGTGGGTGACAGCAGTGCAACTTCCACGTACCTCGAGAAATAATCTACTACCAGTAGATAGGCCTTGCCTTTCAGGGTGAAAAGGTCAGCTCCCAAGGTTTGCCAAGGCCTGTCTGGCATCTCCGTTGGCATCAGCGGCTCTGTGACGTTCCTTCTCTCCTGAATGCAGGTCCTACATTTCAGCACCATGTCATTCAGCTGGCTGCTGAGTCCTGGCCACCATACCGTCTGTTTGGCCCGGCCCCTGCACTTTGTCACCCCCAGGTGTCCCTCATGTAGTCTCTCCAGCACATCACCTTGTAAGGCCGATGGGATGACGAGCCGCGTGCCCCGCAGCAGCAGTCCATCGTGCACAGTCAGCACTGCTTTATCAGCCCAGTAATGTCTCAGCACTCCCTGCAGTTGGCTCTTGTCAGGCCAGCCGTCTGTGCAGTACTCCATCAGTGCAGAGCATGTGCTGTCTGCCTTCAGGTGGTCACGTAGGCTGCTCAGATAATCTCCACTGACAGGAATGTTGCTGATGACAGAGTCTACATAGATGTTGGTGTCCTCTAGTAGGCTTGTTTCTGTGTTTGCTCTTGCGGCTCTCAGAGGAGCACGAGATAAGGTGTCGGCCGTCCACAGGCTTTTCCCAGGGACATGATTAACTGTATAGCTGTACCTCATGAGTCTCATCCTAAACCTTTGGATTCTTGGTGGGAGGTCATCCAAAGCTTTCCCTCCCAGCAGACTCACCAACGGCTTATGGTCAGTTTCCAGCTCGAATGGTCTTCCTAGGATGAAAAAGCTGAACCTTTCACACGCCCACGTTGCAGCCAAGGCCTCCTTCTCCACTTGAGCATAGCGCTGCTCTGTCGGTGACATTGACCTGGACGCATATGCCACAGGTGACCACATGGCATTGCTCTTCTGCAGCAGGACTGCCCTCAGGCCAAAGGAAGAGGCATCAGCAGAGATTTTTAGTGCACTGTTTGGGTTGTACAGTGTGAGCACCGGTGTGGATGACAGCTCTGCTTTTAACCGATCGAAGGCGGTCTGCTGCTCTATCCCCCAGTACCAGTGGTTCTTCTTGGACAGCAGGTCTCGTAGCACTTTGTCTTTTTCAGCCAGGTTAGGCAAGAAGCGGCCCAGCTGATTGACCATGCCCAGAAAACTCCTGAGTTCGCTGACATTTTTGGGTGCATCCAGCTCTTGTACTGCTCTCGTCTTCTCTGGATCTGGCTTCACTCCATCTGCAGAAATCACATGACCCAGGAATCTGATTGTGTGGCGTGTGAGCTCACATTTGTCCATGTTTAGCGTAATGCCGGCCTTTTGTGCCTTCTCTAGCACCGCATGTAGCCGCACATCATGCTCCTCCTGTGTCTGTCCCCAGACCAGGATGTCATCCATGTGACACAGTACCCCCTCCAGGCCACTGGTCACTTCTGTCACCATCATCTTTTGGAAGTGCTCGGGAGCTGATGCTATGCCGAAGGGTAGACGGTTGAAATAGTAGCGCCCAAAAGGCGTGATGAAGGTGGTGTATTTGGCCGACTCTTTTGTCAATGGTACTTGCCAAAAGCCCATGTTGGCATCTAGTTTGCTGAATACTGTTGCGCCAGCTAGCATGCCCAGAGTGTGTTCGACAGAAGGCAGGATAAACTTTTCTCTGCATACTGATTCGTTCATTTTTGTGAAATCCACACAAATGCGGACAGCACCTGCTTTTTTTTTCGGCACCACCACCATCCCGGCACACCAATCAGTTGGCTCCTCAATCTTGGTGATTACGCCCATTTTCTCCATACGGTCTATCTCCTCCTTCACTTTCCCCATAAGCGGTAGAGGTACTCTGCGTGGTGTGTGGAGAGAGAAGGGCACAGCCTCTGGCTGTAATTTAATTGAGTAGGGCCTCTGAACAAGACCCAAGCCGCTACACAGCTTCGGATACTGTTGTTTCAACGATTCCATGGTGATGCCGTCAACCCTGCACACAAGCTGAAGCTTTTCTATGGCAGGCCTTCCCAATAGTGCAGTGTGCAGGTCTTTTACGACATAAATGTCCTCTATGGCTGTCTTTTTGCCACCGCGCAGTGTTTCTCTGGCGACACCAAGGACAGAGAGTACATTGCCACCTGGCCCAAACAATGGGCGTGTCGACTCTGCCAGGTGCTTCACATCATGCCCCCCTGTAATCTCATGGTACACCTCGGCTGGCAGGGCGGTGACATCAGCACCAGTGTCTATTTTAAAGCACACAGTTTTTTGTCTCACTTGTAGCTGCACCGTCCACGGGTCTTTTCCAGAATCCACGGCCCCCAGGAAAAAGCACTCTTCTTCCTCTGTAGTGACAGCATTCAGAGATTTCGCACTGCTTCTGCACACCTTGCCATAATGTCCATTTTTGCCACAGTTGTGACACACAGCATCTTTAGCAGGGCATTCCATTATACCATGCGAGGGCATTTTTCCACATCTATAACAGGCCTTTGAGCCTGACTGTGGCCATGCATTAGGTTTATCTTTGCCTGGTGATTGTGCCTGAGGCTTTGAGGGAAATTTTCTGTAGCTTTTAGCATGCACAGCATCAACATTAGAGCACCTGCTTGCACCGCCATTTTCTCCTCTTAAGTCAGACTGCTGTCGTCTAACTTCTTCAGACTGCCTTGTCTTAGTTATAGCAGTTTCAAGGGTAAGGTCTCTGTCTAGCTGTAGCTTTTCTGACAATGAGACGTTTCTCAGCCCGACCACTAACCTGTCGCGGATCAGCTCGTTCCTTAACTGTCCATATTTACAGTGTTCAGCTAATCCGTATAGAGCAGTGATGAAGGAATCCACCGTTTCTCCTGGCAGTTGCACACGCTGATTGAACTTGGCTCTTTCGTAGATTACATTCTTTTTAGGCACAAAAAATGCATCCAAGCCCGCCTTGACATCCGTGTACCCCTTCCTCTCATCCGCAGTTAGCGTTAGCCCTTTTAGCACATCTTCAGCTTCATCGCCCATGCAATACACTAACGTGTTCACCTGGTTTTCTTCCGACGTCGCGTTTAAGTTGCTTGCAAGCCGAAAGCGGTCGAATCTCCTTATCCAACGCTCCCAATCTTGAGGCTTTGTAAAATCGAATGGCTCTGGAGGTTGTATTGTGAACGTAGCAGTTGGTGTAGGTTGCGCCATAGCTGCCGGCTCATCTCCCATTCTCGCGTAAACGATATACTTTCCTCTTCGTTGTCTTTCTATTTTTTTTTTTCTTTTCACTCCGCTTACAAGTCGCCCAGTTCTGACACCATGTCGGGTTATTCTTATAATAAGGCTCGTACAACAACGTAGTCGGAGTGTGTCTTTATTAAGCTTCCTCTCCAGCCGTAACCGTAACTTAGTGTGCGCATGCACGGGACTCCAGCTAACCCCGCCCCCGGTACAGACGTCATCAGGTTGCTACAAAATAAAGGCATTCCTTACAGTATTATTCAATAATACCACAATACCTGGTGAAGATGTGCG
Source organism: Ammodytes dubius (assembly GCA_026122265.1). Classification (NCBI taxonomy): domain Eukaryota; kingdom Metazoa; phylum Chordata; class Actinopteri; order Uranoscopiformes; family Ammodytidae; genus Ammodytes; species Ammodytes dubius. The sequence continues at coordinate 79,771 of JAOPFK010000066.1, read as the reverse complement.
CCAGCCAAACTGGTAGGTAGATGCCGACTGCCCTCTACTGGTGATAACAAATAATAGTCTCTCCATTCACGGTCCATAATAAAATCTCCTTTCTTCCTTCCATCTCCATAAGAAAATAAATAAACCGGGAGGAAAAAACTAAAAGTATGAACATTACGTAGGTTATAGTCCAGTGTGAGGGATAAGCATACAGCACAGGGAACCGCAGCGTCTATCTTTGTTTGTTTACGTCTCCAAAGAGGCACGAATGCGTTTGGCAAGGAATGTTTCCACATCCGCGGGTGCTTTAAAGGAATGTGAAACTCCGTCATGGACAAGACGCAGCTCCGCTGGATGGTAGAGACCGTATGTGATGCCCGCCTCTCTGAGTTTGGCTTTGACTGGGGTAAACGCCGCTCTGCGGCGGCTAAGCTCTGCGCTCATGTCTGGGAATATATGCACCCTTGCCCCTCTGAATTTGAGCTCACCCTTATTCCTGGATACTTGGAGAATCTTTTCCTTGTCCGCGTAGTAGTGCAGACGCACTATCATGGGTCTGGGACGGTCGCCGGAATTGGGTTTAGGAGCCAGGGATCTATGAGCGCGGTCCAGCACCAAAGGATCAGTTATCTCGTCGCCCAGAACGCCGGCGAAAAACGAAGCCATGAATGCGGTGGGCTTTCCATTTTCAACACCCTCGGGTATTCCAATAATTCTCAGATTTTGACGGCGGCTTCTGTTCTCCAAGTCATCATTCCGGTCTTTCAGTTTCCCCACCTCTTGTTTGAGATCCAATATGGTTTTATCCAGCCCAGCAATGCTAGAATCATGACGGTTGAGAGCGCCCTCGATATCCCATATAGTGGTGGCCGTCTCGGTCTGCGCTGAGCGCAGAGATGACATCTCGGCTCGGAATTCCGTTTTTAGAGAGGCGATATCAGCTTTGGTGTCCTGCCGAAGGGCTTCTATGTCCTCTTTAATTTCAGCGTGGAGACTAGCCATCTCCTTCTTGATTATATCACCCAGTTGTTGACGAGAAATGCCCATCTCGGCTTTTATCAGCTTTAGAAGAGCGCTCTCCGTTGGCTGCTCTGCTGGAGGGCCGGTGGGGTTGATGGTCGGGTGGCAGCCGCGGCAGCGTTAGCATTAGCCATGAGCGTTTGTCTGAGTGCAGGGCTAGCTAAACTTTGAACTGCGGCTTTGGATGCTTTTTTCTGACTTTTAGTCGCCATTGTGCTTACGGTTAGTTTTCCAATATGAAAAATTGCTTCGTTGTGCAGCCGGAATAATAAAATGTTGTGGCTAATCAATATATATCAATATAAAATACGGAGCGCGTTGGACTTGCGACTACTCCATTTTAGGTCCAAACCGGAAGCCTGAATTAGTTTATTTTAATAAGATTTTTGATTTTGTTTTATCACATTTTCCAATTGCCTTTAACTTGCAGGACACTAGCAAAAATTATTTGGTGGGAGAGAGGACACGGTTTTGGGTCCCTCGGCCAAAAAATCTCACTCCAAACTTTTGGTGAAACTTGGCAGCCCTGGGCGGCACCTACGCGTGGATTTCAAATACCACTGCAAGCAATTGGATAGCACTACGACCAATCAGAGCAATGAACAAGGTGACATATTCAGCCCCGTTCGATTAGCGAACAGCAGGGTAAACTGGTGCATTTAAGTTTACTTTGGAGAAGAAAAAAAAATACGCAAGGGGATAACAAACCTTTTCCCGCTATGTTTACTATGTTCCTGAGGCCTGTTCCAGGAAACGGCTTTTGAGGCAACTCAGAGTCTGTTACCGCGGCAACAGACGCTATGAGTCTAACCTGCTCGCTAGGTGGTTTGACCTACTGAGTTTGTTCTATAAGGCTGAAGGCTTCAGTCAGACAGAAGGAAGTGTTAGACATGGCGTATCCATTTGTCCGAGTGTGTGTGGACCAAGAGGCTTTGATTCTTAAAAGGAATCGCCGTCAGGAGAGATAAATTAGACCCCGTTTAGATAGATTAGATGTACTTTCTTTTCCCGACAATTTTCTGTTTGAACACTATCGTTTTTCAGCGCAATCTATTATTTATTTAGATAACCTCCTTAGCCCTCATATTATCCGTTTGACGCACCATGGGCAAGCTTTGAGTTCCGTAGAAATGATTTGTGTTGCACTCCGTTTATTTTGCAAACGTCAGTTTTCGCTACGACGCCGGTGACGCCGAGCACAATTCACAGGCAACAGCGTGTCAGGCTGTCAGAAATGTGACTGTCGGGGGGCGCCCTTAGGTCAGTTGGTAGGGCGTCCCCCCCCATGGGCCTCGGCCAGCAGCAGACCCGGGTTCGATTCCAGCCCGCGGTCGTTCTCTGCATGTCACTCCCCTCTCTGCCCCATTTCAACTCTGTCTCTACACTATCAATAAAGCATAAAAATGCCAAAAAAATTAAATGTGACTCTGGCACTGAAACGTTTTCTTTACACGTTTGTGATGTTTTTAAGTCACTGACCCACCAGAAGAATCAAGGAAGAGTACCACAGAATTGCAGGTAACAGTAGCAATAATGTAGCCTATATGTTTATTAGAACATTTTAATTTAATAAGTAAATAAATTAATGAATTTGCAATGTTGTAGGTTTTCCGGGTGTCATCGGCTGCATAGATGGGACGCACATTCCTATTCTAGCTCCTTCAATCAATGGAGGAACCTATGTATCAATGTGCAAGTATGCCTATGTTCACAGAGCAATATAGAAAAGTATGTATGTGTGTGTCAGTATCACTCCTATTCTAACCTCTCCCTGTCTCCTTACCCTAACCACCCAGCTGTGATGCCTGAACCTAATCGCCATTTTCATGAACATAGGGCTGTGGGACCATCAAGCTGTCGGAAATAGGGCCTAATGATGAGCAAGCTAACCTAGCCAGCTCAGCGATACCGAGACCTGGTGCCAGAAAAGAAAACGAGGGCTTAAGTGTTTTGACAGTGTTTTCAGTCAGCGAAAGCTAGCAGCCTGAGGGTGAGCTTCACACCAAGGATCTATCTGAAGATTTTGAGACACAAATGCTCCATCTGAAGAAGATATACAGTGCAGATCCTTCAGTAAGCTGAAAATAAAGAACTACTTGCGCTCCACAATGAGCCAGGAGAGGCTCAACAACAGGGCTATACTTGCCATAGAATGTGAACTAGCCAAAACAGATAGACTTTGCGCAATGAAAGACAATGAGGATGGCTGTATTAAAAGCAAAGACTAAAGGTGCGACACACTGCACTCACCGCAAGAAACGTGAGTGCTGCGCCCGGGTTCTAATAAAGACAATCTACTTTTTATGATTTATTTATTTCCTGTAAGCACAAATAAAGAAAAGGTCCTTCATATTTTGTATTTTTTTTTAAAGCAAGTAACATTATCCCAGTTTGCACCTCACCCACCTTTAACTTACAATCATATGAAAAAGTTTGGGAACCCCTCTCATCCGGCATTATTGCGCTGAATTGTTGAACGATGTACAGATACACAATCTGCAGCCAGATGTTCTTGTAGGTCTTTGGAGGTGATCTGTGGGTTGTGTGCAACCATTCTCACAATCCTCCACCTATGCCGCTCCTGTTTTTTTCTTGGTCTGCCATGCCTGAGTTTAACTGCCACTATGCCTGTGTCCTTCCATTTCCTGACAACGTTCCCTACAGTCGATATTGACAATTGAAACCTTTGGGAAAGCTTCTTGTAGCCTTCCCCTAAACCATGACAATGAACAATCTTTGTTTTTCAGATCTTTTGGGAGCTGTTTTGATGATCCCATTCTGTCTCACTTCAGCAGAGAGTCAAAGAGAAGTGCAACTTGCATTTAGGCACCTAAAATACATTTTCTCATGATTAAACAGACAATTATATGAGGTTCAAGGCTTAACAACATAATCCAACCAACTTTGTGTTTAAAGTCATCAGTTTTACATGCTGTTACAGGCATTAAAATCAACAAAACCACAAGGGTACCCATATTTTTGCACAGCCAGTTTTTCACATTTTATTTTATTTCATACAACCAAATACTGCTTTTCAAAAAATCTTTGTTTGGAAAACATCCCAGTACTTAGCTGTTCCTGGTAAATTAAAGACATACCACTTTTATATTTTTTTTGTGAAAGCAGAGTCAATTATAATGCCGGCTGAGAGGGGTTCCCAAACTTTTTCATATGATTGTATGTTCAAGGATTTGGATCTCTAAGGCATCCTTCTTCATCAGCTGTGGTCCATTTCCAGCTCTGATTTCTTTATCGTTTTCTCTAAATATATTTTATAAAGTTGTTTCACAGGAAGCTATAGCAACGCAATAAATGAAAATGGATTTCACAGTGCAAATTAGAGTGTTTAATTATAGGTCCACGGGGAGTCTTACAGAGGTAAGCTGTGTAGATGTGCATGGCCTCTCACTTAGTTCGTTTTCATTCTGTTTGAGAGAAAGATGATGTCAGTTTTAAATTGTACAACGCTTTCATCAAGGTTTTAGATGTTATTTTTAAAACGGTGTTAACCTCAAAAGGCCTTTCGTCTTCCCTCTCAAAGGCAGCAGACAACGGCTGTGTCTTGATTCAGGGGTTGCGGTCTTGGAACCGGCCTCGTAGGCTGCATTTGAAGACCGATTGCGTCATAGCGGCGCGCAAAGGCTGTCCCATTTGCAAGGCTCCTCGCAAGGCTCCTCATATGCGGTCGTGAAATGCAGCCTTCGTTTCACGGTTTTGAAGCAGTTTTGAAGGCTGCATCAGATGTATCCTTCGCAGCCTAACATATCCCATGATTCATTGCGTTTTTTTCAGAGATGGCATAAAATAAAATAAAAAATAACAAAACAGCAACGTGTTGCTCCATCTTCTTAACTTTTATCTTCCTTTTTTTTTTCTTGTACTTTTTTTTCTTTTCGTCTGGTAGGCAACTTCTTTTTCTTTTTTCCTCCGTTGACAGGGCTGTCTCCGTTGGCAGCAATCAGGGTTGCTAGGCAGCACAGGAGCGGCGAGTCGTCACGCAAGGTAACGGCTTGTTACGTAAACCGGAAATGCTCGTAAACCGAGACCTGCGGAGACCGTCCCGTTTAACAAGGCTCGTTGGCCTTAAAACCGGCCTTAAAATCGGCCTTCATAGGCTATAGCCTTCATAGACCGCGAGACTGCGTCCTACCAAGTGCGTGGTCTCTGAATCAAGACACAGCCAACGTCTCTTCATGTCCCTTTAATGACATTAACAATGGTTGTGTTCAACCATTACCAAGACATTATTAAAAATCTGTGGAGGGTGAAGAATTGTTACAATTGCATGAAGGTTGGTAATGACATCCGGTTCCAGGAGGGCGAGTACACCATCAGTCACTGGAATAAGATGATTAGACAGTGAAATTATAACATTAGCCAGAATATTGCCCCATCGAATTTGAATGGAGTTTCTCCATAAATTTCAGGCCACATTTTTTTGGGGAAAATATATACCTTAGTCATGTTAAAATAGTTGTGCTTCAGACTTCATAATCTAAGATCTAAGAATTTGAAAAGGTTACAGCAGCAAATACATGGTTTGCCTGAAGAAAATTTGTTTGCAAGTTGTCTAAAATGGTTTGGCTGTCGACACTGAGTTAACACTGGCAAAATGATGAATGTACATATTTAATTTTTTTGAATAACCAACCTCTTATGTAGGCACTTGTATCCTGGGTGGACCCCCACACGTTCTCTTGGCCTCCCTTTTTTTCTCGATTAGCTAACATTGATGAAACTTTTACTGTAATTTTAAGTAAGCGCTATTTTGAAGACTTGTATAAAATGCATTTAACCTAGGTGATGCAACGTTTTGTTGGCTTTCATCGTACTGTAATATGTTTTCAGGTGGATAAATTTGTAAGTTGTTTTGCTTTGCGGCGGAGGCACAACTCAGTGGTATAGAGAGTGCTTGATTTCTTTGCAGCGCAGCCTGTTTAGGCGGAACACATTTTTAATGTAATCGTGGGAAGCCAAAATCATCATCAAAATGTGATTCATTGTTTCGCCCTAGTTCTAACAGACATAGAAAGAAGACAAGAACATTTTACTGCAAAGTTTAGTATTTTAGTGTTTACATACACAGGGTTTTTAAAAACGGCGGTTGCCGGCACTGACTCCTGATTTTGACCAATCCACGACGTACACTCACATCGCTTTAGTTTCTCTGGTGCTGTAACCACTCCCGCCCACCACAGCAACACCTTCGTCAAATTCGCCGACGACACCACAGTAGTGGGGCTCATCTGAAGGGGGGATGAGACCCACTACTGAGACGATGTGGAGCGTTTGGTGGGGTGATGCAGTGCCAACAACTTCCTCCTCAACACCACAAAGACCAAGGAGCTGGTTGTGGATTATAGGAGGAAGAAGACGGTCATCCAGCCGCTGCTGATAGGCGGGGTCTGTGTCGAGAGGGTCTCTGACTTCCGCTTCCTGGGAGTTAACATCATGGAGGACCTGACCTGGGGCGTCAACACCACTGGGCTAGTGAAGAAGGCCCAGCAGAGACTCTACTTCCTGAGAGTTCTCAGGAGGAACAACATCCCCCAAAAACTGCTGGTGTCCTTCTACCGCTGCTCATCCTGACCTACTGTCTGTGTGTCTGGTTTGCAATCTGCACGGTGGCACAGAGGAAAAGGCTCCAGGGGGTCATAAAGGCAGCGCAGAAGATCACCGACTGCCCTCTTCCCTCCCTGGAAGAACTGCACAGCTCCCGCTGCCTCAAAAAGACTCACTCCATCCTGCAGGACTCATCACACCCCGGTCACAAACTGTTTGAACTACTGCCATCAGGCAGGAGATACCGGTCAATGAAAACAAAAGCAAACAGACTACAACACAGTTTTTACCCAACAGCCATAACCTCACTAAATGTTGCTAAGACTAGGGCATAGTTTTGTGTAAGCACATTTATGTATGTGGGTGTTTGTGTGGGTGTGTCTTATGTGTTTCTTTTTTAATGCCTATAGTTGACTATTTCTATAGTTTTAATTTAGTTTAAATGTATTTATTTATGGATACATAATCTACCTCATGTGATGTTTTTGCACTAACAAGGACTGCACTTAATTTCGTTGTACCTGTTACAATGACAATAAAGATATTCTGATTGTGAAAGCACTGGAAGGATAAACTTAACCACTGCTGCCAAGCAGCTGAAATACACACAAAGTAATGAGTTGGTGTTTGAAGATGCTAGCAGTTCATTTAGTTTACTTACTTAGATTGAAGTGTATATTTTTGCTGTATCTTAAAGTTTATCCCCCCAAAAAAATCGGATTTTGTTTGTTTGTTGCTTTGGTAACAGACAGAGATACATCATGATGAGATTCCCCATTATAGAGAGTAATGGAGTTGCTTTAAATTCATCCATTATGTTCCTGAATGGAGACATTATTGGTCATTGTCCAGGCTGGACTTTAATTCTTAATGCACCAAACAGTCCTACTTATCACAAATTGGGAGGTTTGTTTTTCTTACTCTTTATTTGTGGAGTGGGATTGTGTGTGTGTGACAGTGCGAGTCCCTGCAGGATGTATGAATAAGTCATTCTTTATCTGATCCATCATTGTGTTTGATGGTGTTTTGAAACCAACTTAAGAGTGGGAGGATTGCTCATTAGGGCTGCAACTAACGATTATTTTAATAATCGATTAATCGGTCGATTATTTTTTCGATTAATCGATGAATCGGATAAAATAAAAAACAGTGCAGACTGCAGTGTCAAAACCCCAGGTTATTGCTCCAATGTCCCAGAACAATTAAAAGTAATATTAAATGATAAAAAATGAATAATAAACCTAACTGGGATAACACAAAAAAAACATACAATGTATGATATACATACAGTATATAAGGGATGTCCATGGTAAACCAGTCGACCGATAAGATTTTTAACCGGTAAATACTAACGGTTAAAAAATTAAATCATCTTAATTTCTCTCAGATGACAGGAGATCGTTAATTTTTATGGATAGTGATACCATTTGAGACTCCTTAACGATCCAAGTCTTTATTGATATCACTATTGATACTTTTCTATTATTTTGTTGAAATAGAACTTGTATTATTGCTTTAATTGCTGATATGATCATAGCTCAAGATAGGACATTAAACAGGTCATAATTCCATCTTTACCATCTATTTTAAATTGGTGGGAAAAATCGCCAAAATCTCAAATTTCTTTTTTTTTTGTGTTGCATTTGAACACATCAATCATATTACTGAGCCGGCCTGAACACATCACAGTTGACATGTTTGCTACTTTTTTTAAGCTAACTAGCTCTATATCCTTCCGATTTTAACATGGATTTAAAAACTGGATTACTATTTTTAACTGACGGGACTTTCTACACCGTTCGGTTGTGCGATTACTGCCGCTGCTTTGAATGACTGTTGATGCGCCGATGCCGACTCTCCGAGCCCTTCTGCACACCGTCTGCAGCAGCAGCAGCTGACAGAGTTTTTTTTGGACTAGACGGATACTGAGTTGCCAAGTTTCACCAAAAGTTTGGAGTGAGATTTTTTGGCCGAGGGACCCAAAACCGTGTCCTCTTTCCCACCCAATAATTTTTGCTAGTGTCCTGCAAGTTTACATATTGTTCATAATAAATCAGAAATAAAAGACAATTAGAAAATGTGATAAAACATCAAAAATCTTATTAAAATAAACGAATTCATGAATTGCAAAGTCGTAGGACAGGTTTTAATTAAGCATTGGGTGTGGACATATTATACAGTCCTGCTCACCATTTTTGGCACCCCTTCCTTTTTTGCATAACCTGTACAATATCTTCAGAAATAAATGGAAATGTATCAAATTTATATCATCAGGATCTTTTAATTAGAGGTCCAAAGTAATTTAACAAAGAAAATTGTTTTTTCAACTTACATATTGTAATTTCAAAGAAGAAAATGAAAAAACAGCATGTGCAGCAATAATGGCACCCCTCTTTAATATTTGGTTGCACACCCTTTGGCAGTGATGACAGCTTCCAAACGTTTCTTGTAGCCGTCTATAAGCTTCTTGCACTTCTCAGCTGGTATTTTCTCCCACTCTTCCTTTGCAAATTGTTCAAGCTCTTGAACATTTGCAGGTTTCTTTTCCCCAATGGCAGATTTCAGCTCATACCAAAGATTTTCAATCGGATTGAGATCAGGACTCATTGCTGGCCATTTTAAAACAGTCCATTTTTTCCTTTTCAACCATTCCTGTGTGCTTTTGGATGTGTGCTTCGGGTCTTTGTCTTGCTGGAGGATCCATGATCTTCGACTCAAACCAAGTTCTCTTACACTGGGTAGGACATTCCGCTCTAAAATCTCTTGATAATTCTCTGATTTCATGATTCCTGTGATACGGTCAAGGCCCCCAGTACCAGATGCAGCAAAGCAGCCCCACAGCATTATGGATCCTCCACCATGCTTAACTGTTGGTAGGGTGTTCTTTTCCTTGTAGGCTTCATTGCACCGTCTGTAAACAAACTGCTGGTGTGCATTCCCAAAAAGCTCTATTTTAGTTTCGTCTCTCCACAGAACATTTTCCCAGAAGGATTGTGGTTTGTCCAGGTACTCTTTGGCAAAGATGAGTCGTTCCTTTTTATGCCTTTTCTTCAGTAATGGTGTCTTCCTGGGCCTTCGTCCATAAAGCCCTGTTTGGTTTAGTGTGCGGCGTATGGTACTTGTTGAAACCATGACCCCAGACTGTTCCAGGTTGGCCTTCAGGTCTTTGGATGTTTGACGTGGTGTTTTTTCCACCATTCGCACCAACCTTCGAATACTTCTCTCATCAATTTTTCTCTTTCCCCCACGTCCAGGGAGGTTCTTGACAGTTCCATGCTTGGCAAACTTCTTAATAACATTACGCACTGTTGAAACAGGGATACCAAGGTCTTTGGAGATGGCCTTATACCCTTTGGAGGTCTTGTGTTTGCTAATAATCAGACTTCTGATGTCCTCTGACAGCTCCTTTGTCTTCACCATTGTGACAAAGGAAAAGGGGCTAACGGATGGCTTTTTAAAACACAGAAGTCATCATTCATTGGCTAATTCATGTCACATGGGCACTGACAATTTATCACAGGTGATTCTCATTTGTGATTTACCACAGCAAGCTTTAAGCTTTTTTTTTTTTCCTCTCATTGTTTATTTTTTTAAATTGTTGGTTATCATTTCCTATTTTGTATCAAACACAAGTTCTTTACAGACAAAGAATATTTCATTTGAATATTTTTTTTCAGAAGATATTACAAATTATGTTCTTTAAATGCATGGGTGCCAATAATGGTGAGCAGGACTGTAAGTGGGAGTCTGGGGGTCCCCCCCCCAGAAAATGTTGGGCATTAAACACTTAATTTCCTGCATTCTGGTGAATTTTTATGAAGCAATGTGTGCCTTTTCTGCATTCATTTTTATGTAAAGTAAAAGAGAACATTCAAGGTTTTGCTGACACAAATTTAATTGAATAGCTTACAATGCATGTGTAGTGCTTTCAAATATCTCCTGTAGCCTATTGTTAAAACATTTGGTTAAACTGTAATAAAGGTAATTATTCTATATCATGTCTACTATTGAGGGTTGAGTGGCTGGTGGTATTTTACTAGCAGCATTAGGCTTTATTCAAAGAAGAAGAAAATTAGGGAACAGTTCAACATCAAAAGAAAACTACTAAGCTAAAATAAAACATCTGGGTTACTTGGTCCCTCCTCTTAGGACCTTGATTTGTGTTATGAAAAGTGCTATAAATGTGCAATACATAGGCTACAGTTCATTACACAGAAGAATAAAAACATTTTTATTGGCGGATGAGCCATTTGTTACTTTGCAAACCTAATTTTCAAACTAAATTACCAAAAACAATATACAAAACGATCCAAAGATCTTCTGAATTTACTTGAGTGAGATTGAAGGGTTAATATGTTTGATGCATGCGCGCTCACCGGCCGGCGGGGACACAATTCTTATCAGCGGTAACTTGGCACGCTATCAACACACACCTCGGAAGAGAAGGTGCGGGTAGGTGGCTTGCCTCCCGCTTCGAATGCACAGTGCACATCAAAGCATAACGTTAATGCGCGTTCAGAAAGAGGAAGTCACAGCACTCATGTCTGTTAGCTTTTCAAAATAAGACTTTCAAAGTAAAAGTACCAAAAAAAAAAAAAAAATTACGGGGATTCATTTCTCTGCGTGAGAAATTGGAGGTGTGGCGTGTGAGCGTGTGAACTGGTTGATATGCGTGTGTCTCACGGCCAAAGCGTGAGACTTGGCCGCTCTGCGCGCGACTCAACGAATCGATGACCAAATTCGTTGCCAACGCTTTTGCCTTTTACTAATCGATTTTAATCGATTTTATCGATTCGTTGTTGCAGCCCTATTGCTCATATTGCCGTTGTTGCACCTGTTAGTAAAGTTTATCCAATGTTTTATCGATTTACACAAGTCACATTGAAATCTATCTTTTCGCATATTCCCTCTCAAGTTTTCCACTTTCTAGGGGGTCAGAGCGCAGGGTCAGCCATAGTACAGCACCACTGGAGCAGTTTGGGGTTAAGTGTCTTGCTCAAGGACACAATGGTAGAGATGGTGGGCACCGTATATGTAATACCAGCCACCACTAGTTTTACAAATAACTTTCCTGTCCTGTGTCAGGGATCGAACCAGCGACCTCATGGTTACTGGTCAGCCCCCCAGGATAGCCACCCCTCCCCCCACGGTGAGGAGGGGAGCGGTCACTAGATTCCAGGGAAAATATTACAGAAATAATAAAATCCATCCATACCATCAGTTAATAAAGAGCCAATAGAAAATAGGATATTAAATTAATGAGTGAATTATTTATTCAGGTTCACAAGACATTGACACTGTATATATATGACACATCAATGTGAAGATTGTGTGAGGATGTCTCAGACTTCATACAGGGATCCAACAGTTTAAATAATGGCTGGTGGTATTCAGCAGAGACACACACTGACCTCCCTCTCAGTGTCACTGATTGGTTAGTTTAAAAAGGATGAAGAGGGAGAGAGCGAGACAGAAATGATGTCTGTGATGATGAGTTTTGTTCCAGAAGGCTGAGCTGTAAAAAACCTGAAGTGTAATTCAACTCCCACAGCTCACCCGTGTGTGTGTGTATATTCACCTCTTCTGGTTTTGCTGCTATTAAACATAAACCACTGTTACTACTATTACTAGACTACGGCCACTACATTAAACACTTGTCACTGCTCATACTACTGTAAGTGCTGCTACTATAATAAGATATCAACTACCACAGGTCACATCTGTAAACTTTCCTGATCTTATTCCTGCTCTCCGGAGGAAAGACACATACATTTTAAAAGACCTATCTTTGTTGGAAATATGTCAGTGTGGTAAAACTGTGGTTTGTAGTGTGACTAAAAGCCTCGTAAAGTTGATACAAAAACATTACATGTATAAGTTTTGATTCCCAAGCTTGGGAGTCACTAATATTACCACAAGAAATAAATGTTTTCATTTCGGTAATTTATTTTGGAATATACACAGATTCTGGAACCCATAAGCGGTTTTATTTTGCTTTTTCCCGCTGACAAAAGCGCACCGATTAATGTTCTATTGGGTCTCCGCTAGGCCAATGTCACTCAATCACAGACTAATATAGGCCATACAGTAGTCCCATAATATTTGTGTTTCCCTTTTCTTTTTTGTGTCACAGACGGCTATATTTTCTCCGTCAGATTGTGAGGAGGATTGTACCTTTTCTTTCTTTGCTTCAATAACACTTCATAATATAGTATGTCTTTCTTTATCCAATTTAAATAGGGTTATGTGTTTTTTGTCTGATTTGCTCGAGGACAAAAACGAGCGTACTGTTCAGCGGGCTTATACATTCACGTGCAGTGTGGTTGTAAGGTGTAGTAGGTTACCTGGTGTTCAGCTCATCCTCTTTGCCTGTATACAGGAATAAGTTAAAAGAACAATTGCTGGAGGGATAGTGCCGTCGAGTGGCTATTGAATGATTGTTTTATTTTTGTTTGTTGTTTTTCTTTTGAGTTTTCTTTTCTTTTTATTTAGATGCAGTTTATTTGTTTGTGATTGTTTGTGGGTCTTGATGTTTTTTGTTTTTGTTTTGTTTGCTTGGTTTTGGTAATTGTTTTCTTTATATATATATATATATATATATATATATTTTTTTTTTTATGTATTTTTTGTGTTTATATGTAACCTGGTGAGGTCACTCGATAAGCCCATTCGGGTTTCTGACCTCTCCAGCACATACTCTTTTAATCTTTACATGTATTAATGTATTTGTGTGTTGAGTGTGTGCAAATAAATAAATACCTAAATACCTTTGTCTGTGTAATAAGACACTTTGAGGTAGGAGTTTAAATTGGTATTTTGGAAGGCAATTTTAGTATTTGTTATACCAATTTAGGGATAAACGGAAGCCACACGTAGGCTATATCATTTTGCAATAGTGCAATAGCACTTACATTATTTATCATTTGACCATGGGCAATTTGTGTGAATAAAGTGTAATTATAAAACGATATGAGACGTTTTTGTCAGAGACTATTTTTATTCAATACACACACACACACACACACACAATGATTTACAAATAAAGGATACATCAATTGTTAAAAGGTTTATCTGCTTCCTCGAAGCTTCTCAGGGGCTCTGTGTTGGATCTGCAAAAATGAAAAGGAAAATGTTTGCCGTATTGGTCCGAATCAGAGCCGTTTTTTTTACAGTTTGTGTGTTTGATATTAACATCATATTATGCAAATGTAAGCTATGTAATGTAATTAATAGCCTAAAAATGCAATCAGTTCATCTGGGAGGTAATCCGAAATTATCTAATAATGTCACGTTCACATCCATGCACAGTGTGAGTTTATTTAAAAACAATTGGAAATGCCATGCACTGTGTATAGTCTATCTATAGCCTATTTCAGCCTCGTCTGTGGAAAAAAATATACAGTAGCTGGACTACAGAGTTCCTCTGCTTCGTTCCTCTCACTGCATTTAAATGCATCAATTATATTACAGAGAAATATGTCCCGTAAAAGAAAAAGAGCTCCAAGCCCAACCCAGAGGACCCTCCATAATATTTTATTTTATATTAATATTTTTATGGAAAATCCATGTGTCCTTCTTCAATAGCTTCTAATTCATCAGACTCAGTGTCTCCAAATTATTTGTTCACACAATTTCTCAGATTTAACCTCTTAATTCTCCTCTCAAAGTGCACCAGATTCATGCATTTCAGGTTAAAAAAATCTCCCTGGGGGCATACCCCCGGACCCCACTAGGAGGGGCTGAATCTCGGCTGTCTAATATTTTAGCACAGCTGCACAGTGGAGGCACTAGTGGAAAACACTGGGTGTGTTGATATTTAATATTTAAGATCTATAGTTTCAGCAGCGCTAACATTGGAGAGCCCATGAAGGCTTGGGCCTGCTCTGGTCCGAATATAAGACGGGTTTATATATGGTAGTTTTTGTTTCAGTAGTTGGAGTAGGTTAATAGGCTACCAGACATCTGGAATTTTCTTACTTCATGCGGGGTTAGCACAAGCACATAAAGCCTGCATGTATTTTAATAACCACTGAAAGTAATTGCGTACCTTCGCTGATGTCCATGTTTTCCGTGTCATCCTCCATGACTCTACTTGACGTCCTTTGTTCGGCATGGTCTGATGAGAGGAGAAAACGTTTCATTATTTGTCATATTAGGCTAATAGTAGATAGCCTACATGATAAATCAAATCCATTTTAACACTTTGTTTGTGCATCATACCTTCAGTGTTGTTTCCCAGGCCATCATCAAACAGTTCTTCCCATGGGGCAACGGGGTCGTCCAAATCTAGATAGGTAATTATGAAAGCAAAATATTAATTGCATTTGGAATGGTAATTCATGCATGCGTGCACATTGTTGGTTGATCGGGTAGGCTAAGGTAATTTACACTGTTTGTTTGTTTACCATTTCTTGTGGCGTCCGGTTGGGATGGCAGAATGACGCTGCTAGTCATGGCTGTGTTGAGCTGCATCTGTAGCTGGTGCGCTTTTCTTGTTTGGTCCAGAAGCTTTACTCGCAGGGAATCGTTTTCCCGTCGGAGGAGGGAGGCCCGCTTGTTGTGCTCCTCATCGCGCTCTGTGAATTTCTTAGCTTGATTGCAGACAAACATGCCAATATGGTAGGCATCTTCCACCTTTTGTGCTCTGGAATAGCAATCATCTGTACAGATGAACTATCCAAACACAGACAAAAATATTAGAATATAAATATGAGTAATCGTCTTCAACAAATGTTGATATTTCATGCTATAACTTACATAATGAACGGTAGATTTTCTCAGGGTATCGATGGACTCTGGGTGCGTCGACGAAACAAAGTCTGCCGGGGTTTTGTGTTGGGTTCCAGACATTATTCTGTTGAAATTAAAATGCATTATATCAATGCCATGTACATAGGCCTACATATTTTGTTAGGTAGTAGTCTACAGTGCTGCTTGGAAGTATGTGAACCCCCTGAGCCATTTGTAATTGTATTGAGTTTAACCATTAATTTTTAATCAACCACCAGTATTTTTTAATGAAATAACAGATATTTGTTTATCAATTCCACTTTTTTCCTTTCCGGAAATCAATTGTTTAAACAAATAATTTGCTAACTTTTGTATGTGAAAAAGTTTGTGAACCCTGGGCTGCATTGCTCAAATCGAGCAGGTGAACACAATCAGGGGGCCAAATTCAGTGATGAAATGGACCAATGTAATGAGAGATCTTTAGGGAAGAAATTGGGTGGCACTAAATAAAACAAGGTCAGTTTAGGCTCACTAAAGTGACTCAATTTGGGCAACCTGATAGCGTTTACCTGCTAGATTTAAGCAATGCAGCTCAGGGTTCACAAACGTTTGCACATACAAAAGTTAGCAAATTATTTGTTTTGTTTGTTTGTTTGTTTGAACATTTGATTTTCAGAAAAGAAAAATGTGGAATTGATAAACACACACCTATTATTTAATATAAAAAATTATGGTATTGATAAATGAATTAATTATGATTAAACTAAATACAATTACAAAATGCTCAAGGGGTTCACATACTTTCAAGCAGCACTATAAATGTCTGCAGAATCACAAGCACATGTTATCACAATGAACTCACCTTTTGTTTGTAGGAAATAAATGTGGGAAAACTGCAGCCAGGTGTCGTCAAGTAATCCCAGGTAGGAAGTGTTTCCAGTGAGAGTTGTCCGGTCAATTTAAAGGTAAATATGTGGGCGTGTTCTATTGTGAAGGAGGGGACTAAAGGTTGAACCAAAAATGATGTGAGTCTTCAGTAAATGACAGAAACTTACAGATGCACTTTATTAAGAGTGAAAAAACTTAAGATGTTGATTTGATTACTGACTACTTTGACTACTGTAAAAAATAATTATATTGTAAAGCAGAGTTTGTGGACAATGACATTGTTGTTTAATCAATAGCCTAGAGTCATAACTGGGTAGCCTAGTGTGCACAAAGAGCTTGTTATTTTGTGGGGTTGTTGTGATGTTATGGCACGCTCTCTTTCTCTTATGTAGGATGCCGTGTTCATATAGGTGTTTTGTGAAATGAGTGACAAAATAAATCGAAAACTGAAACAAGAAAGATTGTTTTTGAGAGCTGTGTGGGCGGACATTTTATTCTCAGTAGTTTTTTTTTAATATAACGGTTTCGTCACAAGTCCACACATTTCTCTGTAGCTTGGCGTGTTCTTCATGCTGACAAATTATGATTTAAAGTGCTCTCCTTTTGATAAGACTAGGATGGGCCTACTCAGGCCTATATTAATATGTTTAGATTTTAAATAGAAAACAGTAAAACCATTGGTCGATCATACAGCGGTACACTGCCACTGATCATATTTGTGATACATGGGCCCCAAGGCGTAGTTTACTCAGATTAAATAGTCTAGGTAGAACATTGTAATATAATATTAACAGTTGTATTACCTTCTGGAGATTTATATACATTTTTGAGCATTCAAGACCCAGTTACATTAGAGTGTAAGCTATGTAGTTAGATAATAATAGCAAATCATTCACACATTCATAATGTAAGTTTAAGTCTGTTGCTTATTCACAGCAGATGATTTTTCTCCAGTGTATTGTTGAACGTAAACGTTATTAAAGAAGAAGGAAGCAACGTCTTATTGTTTTCTGTGGAACTGAATAGATCTACATTTGTTAAATAAGGTCTGCCTAGCATTCTGGTGGGCTCGTACTGCAGTGAAACTCAGGAATGTGGTTTATCTGGTTGAAAGAGTGATTAGCCATGATGAGCCATTACATGGTACTTGATGGGGCATTCAAAGTTAGGGGCCAACGCCCGATAGGGTCTACATTTCTATAGGCTACAGCTCAGTTTACAGTGTGTGTGTGACATAGCAACGAGAATGTGACTAGGGCACTTTAATGTCTACCAAAACAACAACAACATTTTTATTAGTTACAGTAACTAACTTTTTTATATTGACACACTTTTTATTTAATTTATTGTGTCCTCTAGGCATATGCATAGTTTAATTGTCCCTTTATAAAAGAACACACTGTTTTTTAAATAAATCACCTTTTTAATAAACTTCTATTTGTATTATTACTGTTAATTAGTTCGATCTTTACATGTAACTACAGTAGGCTACGGGTAAACCTGCAGTCACAGTCGTGACATTTCATATACGTCCCGTCTGTGTGTGTGGGTGTGTGTGTGTGAGAGAGAGAAAGAGGGAGGAACTTATTTGAAATCGGCCGTGCGTGCCTGTTTGTTGTTTATTGTTTTTGATTTAACAATACGTATATAGGTATAGAGAAATCTGGATTTCAGAACTCAGTGCCCACTCACTGACCTCACCGCACGTCATTGGTAGTTGGTCCGGTCAGTGTAGGTTCTTCGATAAATTAGTTTGCTACCATGTTTTTCAGCAGTTGTGTATTATGCCTACCCTCTTGACATATTATTATATATCACAAAAACAAAATTATTTGAAAAAACAAAGCAATAGCCTCAACTTATAATACAGTATATGAAAGAAAAGAAAAAGTTCCATTGATTGAGCATAGTTTGATTAAATGTATACGTTATATACTTTCTATAATGTTTTTTTACAATATTATAAAGTATTTGTGCAGTCTCCACTTGAAGGAGTTGGATATCTACGCACAGTTGCTGGCTTCACTCAATAACCACACTTTTTCTTTTCCTTTTTATCTTCTTTTCTGATTTAAAGGTTTCAGGTAAGTAGGTCGTTTGCAAGTAAGCAGGTAGGTTGTTAGGTAGGTGAAAAACCTTTTGAAACAATAAACAAGAAAAAGGTTTTTTTTAAACAATGTTCTGGAAAATATACATTTTTAACAATTCTTGCCCCTTTCCTCTTAAATTAAACAAAGTGCAACATACATTCTCCCACTGTTATCATTATGAATGTATTTAGGGATTTTCTTAAGTTAATATTACAGGTTTTAAATATTTTACATTTTACCGAGAACGGGGGAATCTGAGGCATCGAGTAATGTGAACCACCCCCTGTATCTAGGCAACGGAAAACATTTGTGGTCATGTGAGATATATGTTTTCAAGCCCCTCTCATTTCCCCATGGCCCTGAAAGAGAGGACCTCATGGTGCTGTGGTAAGCATGTTTTTTTAACGAAAATAGGTATTTTGCATGTAAAAGTAAATGTTCTTGCTGTCAACTTAATCAACTGTTGTGCCAAAGCAAATGTATTCACGTAGAAAAACTTCTATCATACGTGTTGATGAACATATGAAACCATGTGATGCTGATAACTGAAGATTAGCCTGAAATGCTAAGAGAGGTAGTTTCTTCTCAAATTGTGGTGGTGGGGGAAAGTGAGCCAAATGCTGTGGGGGAAAGTGAGCCACTGTCTCACTTTCCCCCACCTTGAGGCACAAGTTAAGTTTAGTCTTGAACATATTTTAATGTAATATTACATGACATATGTTTTATTTTAATGTCATACACATTGTAGAAAAGCCATCATGCCAAGCAAATACACCAGGAAGACGACCTGGGGCAACCACACGGAAAGAGCACCTTCTCATCTTTCCCTGTAACCTTCAGGGCTGGAATGTAGAGTAGGCCTAGTTGTAGAGTATGACAGGCTGATGTTATAATCCAGTTGGGTCTTCTCCTGTGTTCTGAGTCCCAGGCTGTTCTCGCTGGTTCTGATTTTCCTATGCTTTGACCACCAGACACTAGCTGGCTCTAAGGGTCCTGTATTCTGACCCCCAGACTGTGTTCTAATCTAACTGGTTCTATCTTTCATTTGAATCTTATTAAAACCTTTTGAATTATAATATGTTGTATTTGATTTTGTTCAGAGTTACTTTAAAATATTTAGAACATTTGCTTTGCTTAATTGACCAAACCCCATCATTCTTTACTAGTCTGACATTAGTTCTGGAATGTGTGGCTAGCTTTCAGGATTCTTACTGTTTACAATATGTGTTGTTATGGTAGTTTCAGAGTGGAAAAAGTAAGTGGATCAGTTTACCCCACAGCTGGGGTAAAGTGAGCCACATGACAACTTTTTTTAAAATCATATTTTCATTGCCCTTTGTCTTGAAAACAATATGCTAATGCCCATTTCTAGGAAACATCCTGAATTAATGGGAAATGTGTAAATTTGAGTGATAAATAATTTTAGCTCGCTTAGAGGGGAGCAAATGTAAAAAGTGGCTCAGATTACCCCATTCTCCCCTATATTAAATAATGTCACCATAATAATATAATTCCTTCATAATAATTTTAACTTATTTATCTGTAATTTATAAGCTCACTAAACAATCATGTTCTTAACTTAAACAATCATGACATCATTATCAATAAATTATGAATGAGAACAACATGACGCATTTACAGGGTTAACCACTGCTGGTTCGGCCCCGTGGCTAACACTAGCGGCTATCGCCTGCACAAACATTTAATTTCAATTGTCCACAGTCTCTCCTGATGGGCTCGGTGTCTTACCGGCTGCCTCTCTGGCGTTTGTAGATTTGTTTGCACGGGATGAGATATTTTTGCACTATGCGCTGCTCCAGTCATGTCAATCCGAATAGTCTTTTTTGCATAGGAAATTTCCTTTCCTATCGAGATGAACCGGAAGTGCTCGGCGGATAGGTGATCCGAATTCTCAAAATGCTTAGGAAAGGCATAAGAAAGGAGCCTCGATTCATCCTTTAACCCTTCTTTAGCATAGGTTACTCCGGACCAACCTATGCGAAAGGAAAGGAGATAGTGGTATCCCTCTAGATGCAGCAAAACTTTACATGCACTCCATGATCTTTTCACACATCTCATACTGTATTACAAGCTGGTCACAAACTGGAAAAACAACACTTGCTCCACTGCAAACACTTTACAAACAAACACTCAAGGTACTGGACAAAAAGCCATTACGATATCACCACTGTAACATAATTCAAAGACATAATCTCATGACTTTTGATAGTTTTGTGTTTCTTGCGGATGTATGTTTAGTTTATAAAATAATGAATGATTTGGCCGCTCCTCCATTAAATGAGTTTGTGTCACTGCGCTCAGACAATGGAAGGAAAACTAGAACGTCTAACAGAGGGGACTGTGTAGTACAGCACAGATCCACTGAGTTTGGCACATCCGTTTTTTCAGTTAGAGCCACCAAGTCTTGGAACTTAGTACCAAGCGAGATAAGAGAGTGGAACACCTTTGCTGGTTTTAAATGTAAGATGAAGTCATGGCTGAAATCAACCCAAGCATGTACCCATCATGCATAGATTGTTTTCTTAATGTTGTGATGTCCTGTTTTCTTGGTGTCTTACTGTTGTGATGTTGTTGTGGTGTCCTAAATGTTGTGATTTTATTGTTCGTATTGTGTTGTTGTGTTTTACTGTTGTGAAATTGTGTGTTATTGTTTTTATACTTCAGTGTGAGGTTTCCCATCTTGACAGAGATGTAATAGGGGAGAGTGGCCTAAGTTGTGCATTTTGGAAGTTGTTCCACCCCTTGTTTCTAGAAAACCGTGGAAGAAATTGGAAATGTGACCACATATTTAAGAAGAGCCATCCATTTGACTCATCCTGTAAAGAAGGGAGACACAAGGAATAAGATATAAGCACATTTAAGCTAAAAAAACTGTGTTTTGCCTTTCAAAGTAAAATTTCCATGATCAAGGTTTTTTGATTATTGTGTCTGAACAATTATAGACAAGTTTGAAAACATTTGACACATGTTTTAGTGCTTTGGTATGCTAAATTTTGAGTCTATACAGTTAGCACGATGTCAGCCCTAAACTGCTGCATCATGCGTATTATCCAAAATTCTGGGGATGGGGTGATTTGTGCCAAAGGGCCTGGGTGAGTTATAAGTAAGTAAGTAAGTAAAATGTATTTATAAAAGCACATTTATGACAGTTTGCACTGTCCAAAGTGCTGTACATAGTGCATTCAGTAGGTAAACAATGAAGGTAAAATAACAATAACCAAAATAAAAGACGTAAAGCCCATACATCCACATAAACACAGATAGTAGTGCAGAGGTAAGATAGTTAATGGGGAGGAAACACCAGGGTGTACATATGGGTTTTGAGCCTTGATTTAAAGGCAGAAATGTAGGGGAATCACATTTGTCAGGTGGCAGTTGGTTCCACAAGCACGGAGCAACTAGTGCAAAGTACATTTCTGAGAGTTGTGCCAGTGGCATGGCTGTATACGCTGGTCACCAAAAGAAAGTGATTGTCTACAGTAGCTCAGAAGAGAGTGACATCTCAATTCCACTTAACGACACCACTGATGAGAGTTCAGATGGCCAGAAAGATGATGATGGTGACTTTGTCATTGTGAGCTTTGCAGGTAAAACCATTAGATCTGCTAGGCCTTGTTTAAGAAAATTGTCCTTCAATCTTTGTCAACTATTTACTTTATTTACTTTAAATAAACCTTAAATAAGTAATTGTCTAATGGATTTGTCTTGCATTACAGTTTATGAGATATATAGCAATGGCACAATTCACCCCATGGTATTCTCTCCAACCGCACAACTTACACCACACCGGGGGCAAGTTGTGCATCAAGACAACTTTTTTTCCGAAAACTATATTTCTTCAACAGTTTATTCCAGATCCAAAGTTTTTATTGCCAGGGATGCACAACACCCTGAAATATATGTACATATTTGAGTTGGAGACTTTACTGTCAAGGCCTTACTTTAAAGTCACTTTGAGTGAAAAGTTGCACAACTTAGGCCACTCTCCCCTACTCTGTTTCCTGCCCAGGGACTACAGATGAAAATTAGCTTATAGCTAAATCTGGTACTGCTTATGTGCTGTACATTGTCCCTGTTCAATAAACAAATAAATAAATAAGTATCCCATAATCCTTTACGGCGGCAAGATTTAAATCAACAGGCCACCGCCGGAGTTTACCGACTCTACACGAATACGAACGAGAGGTAAAACAGAAGAGAGGAGAGGAGAAGAGAAGAGAGGAAGATTTAACTCGGCTAAAACAAAATACCCCCCCCTCGCCCATTAAGATAATAAAGAACTCATAAAAGACCAACATCATAATAGTTATTTTCGTAGCACATAATTTACACCATAAGAAAATAAAATACCAACTTCACATTTAATGAAGTTACTGGGGCAGTTCATTTCAACATCAACATAAGTGTAGCCTCTTTTTATTCCACATGTGAATTGGGATATATGGGAGTGATTCTCACTCTGTTGGCGACAACCTGATTAAAATCAATATGAAAAGAACGGATGGATCAAACGAGCGCTTGTTGTAGTCAATTTTCGGAGAATAGTGTAGTTTCACGCTAGTGACTCACGTCAGCAATACTCGCCGTCGCGCAATGACGTCGGTTAGGAAAAGTGGAGTCGAATTCATTTGAAACAGTGCTGTCTTTTCCTATGTTCGATAGGAAGCACCTTTCATATCTCCTTAACCCCGATGACGTTTAGGGGTTAAGGTATAGGAAAGGAGGTTCATAGGTTAGGAGATTGGACTATTCGGATAGGCCCTTGTTCTTTTCACTTCATCATGTAGTTGTTGTGTGCCGCCTTTTTTATAGTCCGTGCAGCAACTCGGACTGCCGAAAGGTTCCTTTCCAGCTTGTGACGTGAGTTCATTACTTATTTCTTTAGTTTCTTTAGTTTGACTTCACACCTCCCACTCGATCTTCGCCTGGAAACGGTGTGAAGATCGACAGCTTCAAAGGCAAACTTAGTTCTCATTTCCCTGCTGCTTTTGGCTTTCTGTCTGTTCCTCCGCAGGTAATAGGACAACGAGCCGCCTGACGTCCCTGTGAAGGACGGTGGCTTGGATCTTTTCCCTTCTGAATGCAGGTATATACAGGTATTGACTTGCCTTTCAGAGCTCTCGTGACAGGGACACAGTAGCTTGGGAAAACTCTTACATTGACGTCCCTTACAACGCCTTTATCATCTGGAGTTGTGCTGATGACTCTGCCAAGCTTGAACTGCCCTCGTAGTGCATTTTGGTCACACAGCCACACAACATCTCCAATGGCAACATTTCTTTGTTCAGTATGCCATTTTCTTCGGACAAATACGTTTGGACCAGCGAGTTGGCTCCAGCTCCTCCAGAACTTGGTCACCTCCGACTGCATAGCTCTCAGTCTTTCGTACGGGTAGTTGTGAAAGTCGAAGGTTTTCAAGTCCCCACTTTGAGAGGCCCGGCCTAGTAGGAGAGTGTTGGGTGTGACATACTGAATGCAGTCTTCTCGACTTTGTACTCCCGCGTCAATTGGGCACTCATTTGCTAAGTTGGCTGCGATGTAAAGAGTCGTCTGGAACTCACTGTAGCTTAGTGAAGCCTCATTCCCAAGATTCTGGAATGCCCTCTTTACAATACGCACAGCAGCTTCTGCAGCACCATTCCTGTGTGGCAAATCGGCTGGATGGATTTTCCACTGCCACTCAGTTCCATTCCTTGCTGCGGTCTCTTCAAGGTTTGCTTTGTCTAGGTCCAAAACCCTGTAGAGCTCCTGCAGGCATGGGCGTAAAATTGCGTATGGACGGTGTGGACGTGTCCATACCAATATTCAAATGTGCTGAAATTGTCCACACCAATATGAGAAGGATATGACATCGACGAGAAAGGGTTAATGCGTTGCCTCTTTATAGTCCCGCCTTATGAATTTTGTGATTGGCTTTGCCTCCTGTTGGTTGTCGTGGGTTGTGTTTCGGTAGCGGTGATTGGTTGCTTAATTTGAGAGCGGTAAAACAGCTTCTGCTGTCATTTCGGAAGTGTGCTAATGGCTACATTAGCATTTGGTTAAATTATATGCAGTTTGTTCATTATGAGCCACCGGAGCCACCGTACTGTGTTGCCTCATCCAATCAGAATGCCCGGTGGGCTAGTTCACTTTTACCTCCTGTTTGTTACTGTATCGGAGCGCAGTTTTATTGAATGCTTTGATTAAATACAGTCGTTTAAACTCGGTGTGATCCTTGACTCATACAAACACATAAGAACTTTCTACAAGGAAGGCATAACAATAAGTAGCAGCTATGTCAACTTTGCGCAGATATGTAGTCACTGGGACTGTTCAGGAGAAAAGCCCAGTCGGACTCGGACCTCAGCAGCTGATCACGGCATAAAGCCGAAAGAGTGTCCCTCAGTACCCGATGCGATCGCTGATTAATGAATGAATATCGTGATATATCAAGATACGCAATAAATTGTGATATATCGTATCGTGACCAGTGTATCGTGATACGTATCGCGAAGTCCTTGACGATACCCAGCCCTAGTACTGACCCTGTCTCCTCTCTAGCCAGCTGACCAACATTCCTATACCGGAAGCACACTGAAGCTCCATTCCTAATATCGGTCAGCGGGCGTTCGGGGGGTGGAAAAGGGGCTGCGAATGATATATCAAGATAAGCAATATATCATGATATATCAAGATATATCGTATCGCGACCAGTGTATCGTGATACGTATCGTATCGCGAAGTCCTTGATGATAACCATCCCTAGTACTGACCCTGTCTCCTCTCTAGCCAGCTGACCAACATTCCTATACCGGAAGCACACTGAAGCTCCATTCCTAATATCGGTCAGCGGGGGTTCGGGGGTGGAAAAGGGGCTGCGAATGATATATCAAGATACGCAATATATCGTGATATATCGTATCGTGACCAGTGTATCGTGATACGTATCGTATCGCGAAGTCCTTGACGATACCCAGCCCTAGTACTGACCCTGTCTCCTCTCTAGCCAGCTGACCAACATTCCTATACCGGAAGCACACTGAAGCTCCATTCCTAATATCGGTCAGCGGGGGTTCGGGGGTGGAAAAGGGGCTGCGAATCGGGGGGTGGGGGGGGGATAGCGCAAAGTAGCCCACCGGGGAGGTTCTACGAACAGAGCTATGTCATGAATATGTGGCAGTGTGCCTTAAAAGTAGACACCGCAAGTGGGACGTTCCCCGTCCAGCCCCCCTGTTATATTGAGCCTAATCTTCTCTGAACATTTGTGTTAGTTCTCTAACACATATACTAAAATTGGAACGATACAGAGAAGATTAGCATGGCCCCTGCGCAAGGATGACACACAAATTCGTGAAGCGTTCCTCATTTTCGTTAACCCTAGGGTTACGGTGGTCTCACTTATAGCTAGGGTTAGCTCATTTTTTCCACTTAGGGGTTAAAATTGAGCTCAATGGGCTCACCTAGGGTGATGGCTGTCTCACTTTTGGCCAAGTCAGGTTCAAGGTGTAAGGTACTCACCGCTGGACCACAGCCGTCGGTGCTTTGATCAGGTCGATCAGTTCTCCCGCCTGTGTTTTCATTTTCAGTGTGTCCTGTACAGTTAGTACAAGAGTGAATTGGATTTGTTATTTTGATGTTATGGCAGCTGCAGCAGTGTTTGATCATTTGCCAAAAAAAAGAAGAAAAACAGTAAAGGAAGTTGTGAATTAAATAGTTTAGACTTAATTTGTCTGTGCAATTATCAATATATTGTGCTGTTATCTTTGACAAGGCAACTTGTTTATGGTATATCGCAATATATCGTGATATATCAAGATACGCAATAAATTGTGATATATCGTATCGTGACCAGTGTATCGTGATACGTATCGTATCGCGAAGTCCTTGACGATACCCAGCCCTAGTACTGACCCTGTCTCCTCTCTAGCCAGCTGACCAACATTCCTACACCGGAAGCACACTGAAGCTCCATTCCTAATATCGGTCAGCGGGGGTTCGGGGGATGGAAAAGGGGCTGCGAATGATATATCAAGATACGCAATATATTGTGATATATCGTATCGTGACCAGTGTATCATGATACGTATCGTATCGCGAAGTCCTTGACGATACCCAGCCCTTGTACTGACCCTGTCTTCTCTCTAGCCAGCTGACCAACATTCCTATACCGGAAGCACACTGAAGCTCCATTCCTAATATTGGTCAGTGGGTGTTCGGGGGCTGGAAAAGGGGCTGCGAATGATAAATCAAGATACGCAATATATCGTGATATATCGTGATATATCGTATCGTGACCAGTGTATCGTGATACGTATCGTATCGCGAAGTCCTTGACGATACCCAGCCCTAGTACTGACCCTGTCTCCTCTCTAGCCAGCTGACCAACATTCCTATACCGGAAGCACACTGAAGCTCCATTCCTAATATCGGTCAGCGGGGGTTCGGGGGGGGGAAAAGGGGCTGCGAATGATATATCAAGATAAGCAATATATCATGATATATCAAGATATATCGTATCGTGACCAGTGTATCGTGATACGTATCATATCGCGAAGTCCTTGACGATACCCAGCCCTAGTACTGACCCTGTCTCCTCTCTAGCCAGCTGACCAACATTCCTATACCGGAAGCACACTGAAGCTCCATTCCTAATATCGGTCAGCGGGGTTCGGGGGTGGAAAAGGGGCTGCGAATGATGTATCAAGATACGCAATATATCGTGATATATCGTATCGTGACCAGTGTATTGTGATACGTTTCGTATCGCGAAGTCCTTGACGATACCCAGCCCTAGTACTGACCCTGTCTTCTCTCTAGCCAGCTGACCAACATTCCTACACCGGAAGCACACTGAAGCTCCATTCCTAATATCGGTCAGCGGGGGTTCGAGGGGTGGAAAAGGGGCTGCGAATGATATATCAAGATAAGCAATATATCGTGATATATCAAGATATATCGTATCGCGACCAGTGTATCGTGATACGTATCGTATCGCGAAGTCCTTGACGATACCCAGCCCTAGTACTGACCCTGTCTCCTCTCTAGCCAGCTGACCAACATTCCTATACCGGAAGCACACTGAAGCTCCATTCCTAATATCGGTCAGCGGGGGTTCGGGGTGGAAAAGGGGCTGCGAATGATATATCAAGATACGCAATATATCGTGATATATCGTATCGTGACCAGTGTATTGTGATACGTATCGTATCGCGAAGTCCTTGACGATACCCAGCCCTAGTACTGACCCTTTCTCCTCTCTAGCCAGCTGACCAACATTCCTACACCGGAAGCACACTGAAGCTCCATTCCTAATATCGGTCAGCGGGGTTCGAGGGGTGGAAAGGGGGCTGCGAATCGGGGGTGGAGGGGGATAGCGCAAAGTAGCCCACCGGGGAGGTTCTACGAACAGAGCTATGTCATGAATATGTGGCAGTGTGCCTTAAAAGTAGACACCGCAAGTGGGACGTTCCCCGTCCAGCCCCCCTGTTATATTGAGCCTAATCTTCTCTGAACATTTGTGTTAGTTCTCTAACACATATACTAAAATTGGAACGATACAGAGAAGATTAGCATGGCCCCTGCGCAAGGATGACACGCAAATTCGTGAAGCGTTCCTCATTTTCGTTAACCCTAGGGTTACGGTGGACTCACTTATAGCTAGGGTTAGCTCATTTTTTCCACTTAGGGGTTAAAATTGAGCTCAATGGGCTCACCTAGGGTGATGGCTGTCTCACTTTTGGCCAAGTCAGGTTCAAGGTGTAAGGTACTCACCGCTGGACCACAGCCGTCGGTGCTTTGATCAGGTCGATCAGTTCTCCCGCCTGTGTTTTCATTTTCAGTGTGTCCAGGGGCCTGTTTCAGGTAGCTGGTTTTGAGGCAACCCGGAGTTTGTTCGCTCTGAGTTGGTGGAAACTCTAGGTTTTCCGTTTCAGGTAGCAGGTTCAATGCAACCGAGAGTCAGTTACTGCGGCAACATACGCCGTGGGTCTAACCTGCTGGATAGGTGGTTAGACCTACCCGAGTTTGTTTTCACTTTACGCTGCAGCTCCGACTGAAGAAACAGTGTCACTGTCACACGCGTCCCTGTACAGTTTGAAGCAAAATCACTCTATAGAAATCTCCATCGGGATGTTTTTATCATTTCCTGATGATTTTACGTTTGACAAATCATTTATCTGATCAGTAGCCTTGTTCTCAGCCCTCGGTCCGTTCATAGGCGGCCACCTTACACATCGTGACATGCTCTACATTCAGATTAATAAACCTATTTGTAGCCTATTGTATGTTTTTTAACGTCTGTGCCACTGAACAGATTTATGTCAGGTGGATTCATGTAACGCTGCGGCTGCACGCGATCGTTGTAGTTCACTTGTGCGATCCTAAAGTCACAGACAAGCCTCGTTAAATAGCCTAATATGAATATAAAAATGATATAATAATTTAAACTGTGATCACTTGAGGAAAATGGATCTGGTAATAAATCAATCAGGCTCTTCAATGGAAACTGTCACCTAATGTGTCTTGACGTTAATGTATTTCACTCCCCATTTAAAAGAAGCGACAGTCTGTTCTGTTTACTGCACAGTAGGCTTTAGGCACTGTAAGCAATGCTGTGCCGCGCCAGCATTATTACTTTACAGCTGATATGCGTAACTTTTTAAAATAGACTATGGCTTCTCATACGGAAGCGAAATGATTATCTTGACAAAAAATGTTTACTCTGTTTTTTTTCTGAATTGCCGAGGAGATTAGATCAGAGTTATGAGACAATATCCCGTTAATTCTTCTCCATAGGCTACCATAAGCTCATTCGTTAATATTTCTAACTCTAGTGGGAGGAGCGGAGATTTCTTTTTTTCTTTTTTGAGAAGTGGAGAAGTGGGAGGATCAATCATTTGTTTCTTCTGTTTCCATGGTGAATCATGTTATCAGCGATCCATTGACGATGGCTTTTATGCACACGCTCCACCCAGAGTGAACACGCTCAGAGTTGATTAACCCAACGCTGATCCACTGTTCTGAAACCGAAAACCCAGAGTTGCTTATCAACCCTGCGCTCTGAGTTAACCAACTCAGAGCGTATGATTAAACCCAGAGTATGTAAAACCAGCTACCTGAAACAGGCCCCTGTACAGTTAGTACAAGAGTGAATTGGATTTGTTATTTTGATGTTATGGCAGCTGCAGCAGTGTTTGATCATTTGCCAAAAAAAAAGAAGAAAAACAGTAAAGGAAGTTGTGAATTAAATAGTTTAGACTTAATTTGTCTGTGCAATTATCAATATATTGTGCTGTTATCTTTGACAAGGCAACTTGTTTATGGAATATCGCAATATATCGTGATATATCAAGATACGCAATAAATTGTGATATATCGTATCGTGACCAGTGTATCGTGATACGTATCGTATCGCGAAGTCCTTGACGATACCCAGCCCTAGTACTGACCCTGTCTCCTCTCTAGCCAGCTGACCAACATTCCTACACCGGAAGCACACTGAAGCTCCATTCCTAATATCGGTCAGCGGGGTTCGGGGGATGGAAAAGGGGCTGCGAATGATATATCAAGATACGCAATATATTGTGATATATCGTATCGTGACCAGTGTATCATGATACGTATCGTATCGCGAAGTCCTTGACGATACCCAGCCCTTGTACTGACCCTGTCTTCTCTCTAGCCAGCTGACCAACATTCCTATACCGGAAGCACACTGAAGCTCCATTCCTAATATTGGTCAGTGGGTGTTCGGGGGGTGGAAAAGGGGCTGCGAATGATATATCAAGATACGCAATATATCGTGATATATCGTGATATATCGTATCGTGACCAGTGTATCGTGATACGTATCGTATCGCGAAGTCCTGACGATACCCAGCCCTAGTACTGACCCTGTCTCCTCTCTAGCCAGCTGACCAACATTCCTATACCGAAGCACACTGAAGCTCCATTCCTAATATCGGTCAGCGGGGGTTCGGGGGGTGAAAAGGGGCTGCGAAGATATATCAAGATAAGCAATATATCGTGATATATCAAATATATCGTATCGTGACCATGTATCGTGATACGTATCATATCGCGAAGTCCTTGACGATACCCACCCTAGTACTGACCCTGTCTCCTCTCTAGCCAGCTGACCAACATTCCTATACCGAAGCACACTGAAGCTCCATTCCTAATGTCGTCAGCGGGGTTCGGGTCCGGAAAAGGGGCTGCGAAGGGGGTGGGGGGGGGGGATAGCGCAAAGTAGCCCACCGGGAGGTGCTACGAACAGAGCTATGTCATGAATATGTGGCAGTGTGCCTTTAAAAGTAGACACCGCAAGTGGGACTTTCCCCGTCCAGCCCCCCTGTTATATGAACCTAATCTTCTCTGAACATTTGTGTTAGTTCTCTAACACATATACTAAAATTGGAACGATACAGAGAAGATTAGCATGGCCCCTGCGCAAGGATGACACGCAAATTCGTGAAGCGTTCCTCATTTTCGTTAACCCTAGGGTTACGGTGGTCTCACTATAGCTAGGGTTAGCTCATTTTTTCCACTTAGGGGTTAAAATTGAGCTCAATGGGCTCACCTAGGGTGATGGCTGTCTCACTTTTGGCCAAGTCAGTTCAAGGTGTAAGGTACTCACCGCTGGACCACAGCCGTCGGTGCTTTGATCAGGTCGATCAGTTCTCCCGCCTGTGTTTCATTTTCAGTGTGTCCTGTACAGTTAGTACAAAGAGTGAATTGGATTTGTTATTTTGATGTTATGGCAGCTGCAGCAGTGTTTGATCATTTGCCAAAAAAAGAAGAAAAACAGTAAAGGAAGTTGTGAAATTAAATAGTTTAGACTTAATTTGTCTGTGCAATTATCAATATATTGTGCTGTTATCTTTGACAAGGCAACTTGTTTATGGAATATCGCAATATAATCGTGATAAAATCAAGATACGCAATAAATTGTGATATATCGTATCGTGACCAGTGTATCGTGATACGTATCGTATCGCGAAGTCCTTGACGATACCCAGCCCTAGTACTGACCCTGTCTCCTCTCTAGCCAGCTGACCAACATTCCTATACCGGAAGCACACTGAAGCTCCATTCCTAATATCGGTCAGCGGGGGTTCGGGGGGTGGAAAAGGGGCTGCGAATGATATATCAAGATAAGCAATATATCGTGATATATCAAGATATATCGAAATCGCGACCAGTGTATCGTGATACGTATCGTATCGCGAAGTCCTTGACGATACCCAGCCCTAGTCCCTGACCCTGTCTCCTCTCTAGCCAGCTGACCAACATTCCTACACCGGAAGCACACTGAAGCTCCATTCCTAATATCGGTCAGCGGGGGTTCGGGGATGGAAAAGGGGCTGCGAATGATATATCAAGATACGCAATATATTTGTGATATATCGTATCGTGACCAGTGTATCATGATACGTATCGTATCGCGAAGTCCTTGACGATACCCAGCCCTTGTACTGACCCTGTCTTCCTCTCTAGCCAGCTGACCAACATTCCTATACCGGAAGCACACTGAAGCTCCATTCCTAATATTGGTCAGTGGTGTTCGGGGGGTGGAAAAGGGGCTGCGAATGATATATCAAGATACGCAATATATCGTGATATATCGTATCGTGACCAGTGAAATCGTGATACTATCGTATCGCGAAGTCCTTGACGATACCCAGCCCTAGTACTGACCCTGTCTCCTCTCTAGCCAGCTGACCAACATTCCTATACCGGAAGCACACTGAAGCTCCATTCCTAATATCGGTCAGCGGGGGTTCGGGGGTGGAAAAGGGGCTGCGAATGATATATCAAGATAAGCAATATATCGTGATATATCAAGATATATCGTATCGTGACCAGTGTATCGTGATACGTATCATATCGCGAAGTCCTTGACGATAACCCAGCCCTAGTACTGACCCTGTCTCCTCTCTAGCCAGCTGACCAACATTCCTATACCGGAAGCACACTGAAGCTCCATTCCTAATGTCGGTCAGCGGGGGTTCGGGGTCCGGAAAAGGGGCTGCGAATGGGGGGGTGGGGGGGGGGGATAGCGCAAAGTAGCCCACCGGGGAGGTGCTACGAACAGAGCTATGTCATGAATATGTGGCAGTGTGCCTTTAAAAGTAGACACCGCAAGTGGGACTTTCCCCGTCCAGCCCCCCTGTTATATTGAACCTAATCTTCTCTGAACATTTGTGTTAGTTCTCTAACACATATACTAAAATTGGAACGATACAGAGAAGATTAGCATGGCCCCTGCGCAAGGATGACACGCAAATTCGTGAAGCGTTCCTCATTTTCGTTAACCCTAGGGTTACGGTGGTCTCACTTATAGCTAGGGTTAGCTAATTTTTTCCACTTAGGGTTAAAATTGAGCTCAATGGGCTCACCTAGGGTGATGGCTGTCTCACTTTTGGCCAAGTCAGGTTCAAGGTGTAAGGTACTCACCGCTGGACCACAGCCGTCGGTGCTTTGATCAGGTCGATCAGTTCTCCCGCCTGTGTTTTCATTTTCAGTGTGTCCTGTACAGTTAGTACAAGAGTGAATTGGATTTGTTATTTTGATGTTATGGCAGCTGCAGCAGTGTTTGATCATTTGCCAAAAAAAAGAAGAAAAACAGTAAAGGAAGTTGTGAATTAAATAGTTTAGACTTAATTTGTCTGTGCAATTATCAATATATTGTGCTGTTATCTTTGACAAGGCAAACTTGTTTATGGAATATCGCAATATATCGTGATATATCAAGATACGCAATAAATTGTGATATATCGTATCGTGACCAGTGTATCGTGATACGTATCGTATCGCGAAGTCCTTGACGATACCCAGCCCTAGATACTGACCCTGTCTCCTCTCTAGCCAGCTGACCAACATTCCTACACCGGAAGCACACTGAAGCTCCATTCCTAATATCGGTCAGCGGGGGTTCGGGGGTGGAAAAGGGGCTGCGAATGATATATCAAGATAAGCAATATATCGTGATATATTAAGATATAACGTATCGTGACCAGTGTATCGTGATACGTATCGTATCGCGAAGGCCTTGACGATACCCAGCCCTAGTACTGACCCTGTCTCCTCTCTAGCCAGCTGACCAACATTCCTATACCGGAAGCACACTGAAGCTCCATTCCTAATATCGGTCAGCGGGGGTTCGGGGGGTGGAAAAGGGGCTGCGAATGGGGGGGTGGGGGGGGATAGCGCAAAGTAGCCCACCGGGGAGGTGCTACGAACAGAGCTATGTCATGAATATGTGGCAGTGTGCCTTTAAAAGTAGACACCGCAAGTGGGACGTTCCCCGTCCAGCCCCCCTGTTATATTGAGCCTAATCTTCTCTGAACATTTGTGTTAGTTCTCTAACACATATACTAATGTGCCCGCGCCACTGCACCCCGGCGGCTTTTCCGGAGATCGGAACATATTTTTGGGAGATTGGAACATATGTAAATGAGCCATGTGCTCTGGAAGACAGGTAAACACGGACGCGCACGCGGCAGGGGAGGCTGGAGAGCGGCAGGCGGGCGCAAAGCCGGTCTGGACTTTTTCTGAGGTTATTACACGTCATGAGACATTAGGTTTTAGGTTGAGAACGATCCAACGAGGTATAAAGAGGTTTAAAAATACCATAGATCCATAATACTATACATATACATTCAGCTTGAAATAATGAAGAGATGTTATAACCTTATTAATGGTAAAAGTGTTAATAACAGGAAGGGACTATTTCTCCTCTCAATACAATACATGCACTACAATACATTTCATTACACTCAATATATAAACTGTCATTTTGCAACAAATCACATGTTTAACATAACAAATAGACAACTTGTTTCTTTCAGAAAGAAGACAAAGACTTATTTCTTTACTTATAAATGAAATTTTTTTTATTGATTTACTTATAGATGAATTATTTTTATTGATTTACTTATAAATGAATTATTTTTATTGATTCTTTTGTCTTGAACTATATACAATGATTGATTCTTGCCCGGCCGGGGAGGGAGCAGCAGCAGCAGCACTGTGGGGAAACAGACGCACAAAGATTAGTGACCACAGTCAGAGCTGGACTCTATCTCGTGCTCTTAGATTGTTGTGCAATGTTCAACAGTCTTACTCTGTGCCGCTGGCTCGGGTGAGGGCAAGCGGCTGGCAGATCTCCCCAGGTGGACGAGGAGAGCGTGCTGTTGATACACAGAGAGAGAGAGCCTTAGTTTCACAGTGTTTGTTCAATAAAAGCTCAGTGTGTTAATGTATATCTCATAACAATACTTACAAGGGATGATCACGCTGCAGGGCGAGCTGGACTGCTGAAGCCTCTGCCCAGGCAGCCGAGGAGAGCGGGCTGTTGAAACACAGAGAGAGAAAGAGAGCCTTAGTTTCACAGTGGTTGTTGATTAAAGGTCGGCGTGTTACTGTATGTGTTGTAACAATACTTACAAGTGATGTTCACTTCTTGGGCTGCAGGGCGAGCCACTCGCTGGGATCCATGTATTTGGCATCCACAGCGCAGTAGGTCGCCCTGAGTCCGTCCGCCCTCTTCAGCTGCCTGTGCCCCGTCTCCTTCACCCTGCGCTGGCCGCACCGCTTGCAGAGGCTCTCAAAGGTTCGAGTCGCCACTTTCTCCCCTCTGAGAGCCGCTTGCTCTTTCTTCAGCTGCTGCTGCTTGTGGCGCCAAGCCGTTGTCCTGGGCAGGTCGGCAGCAGCAGCAGCAGCGGGCGCGGCCAGGGGATCCGGGGCTGTGGTGGCGGCAGAGGCTCCAGCAGCAGCAGGTGGGACCGGCAGCTCCTCCGCAGGCCGGATCTGTTTGAAGGAGAAGGCGGTGGAGGTGCTGGGCTCGGCCTGGTCCTCCGGTCCCCTCGGGCGCATTACGGGCTCCTGTGCGGCGGCGGGGGCTGACAGGGCCGGCCTGGCCACACTCAGCCTCCCAGTGTCTGTGGAGGCCATCTTCCTCCTGACCCTGCAGAGTAAACACAGCGCACACGGCTTAAAGCAAGAACACTCATCAACTCTATTCATAATGAGCAAATGAGTGAAGAGCTCCTCCTTACCATTGCGACAGTGTCGTCACGTTAACACCAAAGAGCTGCAGGGCCGGGCGGGTCCTGAGGGCAGGGTGAGCTGAAACGCAGTCCTGGATGGCGCAGTATGCCGCCAGGACCACGTTCCAGCGGCTCTGCTGGCCGCCCGACACCTTCTTGCTGCTTTGGTGTTTGGCCAGGAGTGTATTAAAGATGGCCTCCACAAGCCGGCTGGTGTCCGGCCACGTCGCCGGCAGACCCCTCGTCCCCACTATGCAGCTGCAATAGGACAAAGTAGAGATGAGATGAGATCCAAGTAAAAACAACTCATTAAAACGCAGCACTTGTGTGATTACACGTACCGGTTCATGCTCTCCACCCCTGGCGTGGCATTTGCAGACTTTGCCTTTTTGTACCTCCCCTTGTCTAATTGGGGCCTGTGGCGAGATGGATAAACCACAGGCCCCTTGTCGACAGCGAGGAGGTCCTGGCAAAGCCCCACGATCCTGTCCGCCTCAGCCTCGTTAACAAACCCTTTGGAACACAGCTCCACCAGACCCTGGGCCAGAAGCTGGACCTGCTGGTACCCCGGTTGCAGGGTCGGGTCACCGGCGTTGGCCTGAGTAGATGGAGGAAAAATATATTATTAGTTTCATCTAATGTATTCAGCTTAGGAAAAATAAATATGAGCAAAACAACACAATAATACTAACAGGATCTGTCTGCCAGGGCCCAGGCTGTGGTGGAGCTTGGGGCTGAGGCTGAGTCTGCTGCTCAGGGGTGGGAGTCTGCTGGGGAGTGAGAGTCTGCTGTGGTGGCTGCTGCTGGGGAGTTGGCGTCTGCTGCTGCGTCGTCTGCTGCTGCGTCGTCTGCTGCTGGGGAGTTGGCGTCTGTTGTTGTTGTTGTTGTTGCTGCTGCTGCTGCTGGTGTTTTTTCTTCTCCAGCTTCTTCCTTGGTGTCGTCGTCGTCGTCGTCTGCTGCTGCTGCTGCGGTTGCGGAGGCTGCACCGTGGCGGGGGTAGGGGGAGGGGGTTGGCTCTGCAGGCGTGGAGGAGGAGGGACGGAGACTGGCTGAAGGGCTGCTGCAGGTCGACAAAATCCCAGGGCAGGTTGCCCAGCAACAGTTCCTCTTCTGTTTGGTCCATCTCCTCCTCCTCCTCTTCCTCTTCACCAGACTCATCCAGGGTGCTGTCTGGTTCGTCTGGATCATCAGGAAGTGTCTGCAGTACCTTCCCCGTCTGGTCATACAGGTAGCCCACCCCAATGAGCTCACCTTTAAAGGAAAAATATAAAAGAGATTAATATTTTATAACTACATTATACATGACTTATTTACAGCTTTAGACTATTTTATTCTCACCTGTATACTCCAGTGGCCTGACGTAGCTCTGAACCAGCGACATCCCGTACGCCTCCTCTGTCAGCTGGTTCAGAGTGTGGATGTCCTGGCCACTGTAGCACTTCAGACCAGACTTGGCTCCCCCCGCTGCCTCTAAGGCCGTCTGTGCCCGGTCGTCGTTCCACCTCGTAAGCCCCTCCAACAGGTACACCTGGAAGTTACACCCGTTGGCGGATGAACCTGAACAAAAGGGGGAAACAGGATGATGAATACAATGAGAAAGGAGTCCAATGAGGTATATTATATTGAATAGTTTGTATGTGTGTGTGTATATAATATGAACTCACCAGGGATGAACCTGTTGAGGTGCAGGTGGAACGACTCTAGCGATGTTGACCCTCGGGCACAGCGGTAAACAGGCAGCGTTACCCCCGCCTTCGTCACCGATCCGACCCTCGTGTACAGCGGTACATTGGGAGGGTCCTGACGAGGAGAAAAAGGATTGATTATTATCTCCACGGACAAGAAGAACGCTGATAAATTGCATACAATATACAGATTTGCTGATGTACCTGGATGCAGGCGACGTGTTGCCGCTGTGTGCGCCAGATCTCCTCCATTCTGACGCGGTGCAGTATAGGGACGTTCATGGAGTCTGTGGCGTCCATGAACACCTGGAGTGTCTCATCAAGGAGGCGCTCGGTCTCCTGCGCCCCGCGCGTGCGGCGGCGACAGTGCTTCTTCATCTCCTTGATGGTCAGCTCCAGGTTTCCCCTCCTCCGCAGGCAGTCTGCCAGCGCTGCGCTCCTCAGAAGGGACAGGTCCTCCGGGTCCCATTCATAGATGCAGGCCGACAGCCGCTTCATCAGGCTCGGGTACAGCAGATGGCTCTCCGAGGTCACACCCGCCGCCAGCCGACGTATGAAATGCCAGATGTCCAGCCAGACGGCCAGGTGCGGCCACTGGGAGAAGAGAGCCTCCGCTGCTGACGCCACCCCATCTCTCCGGCAGCAGTCCCTGTCCACGTACAGGATCAGGGGAGGTGCCACCCCGGCCTGATAATACCGCTCCTCCAGGCCTGACGTCATATCCCTCAGTCCATAGCCCTCGGCCGAGGTCAGGACGGACATCAGAACCTGGCCCAGTTCGTTCCCCACGCTGCTCATCCACAAAGCGGTGCCGGCAGCCGCTCCCGCCAGTTTTTTGGTGATCTGCAGAGGAGGAGGAAAAACGTGAGTTAGTGAAGACGCGGCTCGTTTATACGAGTTACACCAGGCAAAGTCTAATCTTCTCACCTTTTTTGTGGAGTCCATCTTCAGGATGGAGCCGAAGGTCGATGT
The DNA here is from genome assembly GCA_026122265.1 of Ammodytes dubius. Classification (NCBI taxonomy): domain Eukaryota; kingdom Metazoa; phylum Chordata; class Actinopteri; order Uranoscopiformes; family Ammodytidae; genus Ammodytes; species Ammodytes dubius. The sequence continues at coordinate 41,797 of JAOPFK010000066.1, read as the reverse complement.
TACCTTGGCCTTCAGCTCATCTATCCTTGAGAAGGACTCCCTGACGTATGTGGAGAGCAGCCACGTAGTCGTCGGCACAGGCTCCATCTTCGGCAGGTCGGGCAGCTCCACACCCACACGCCTGAACGGCCTGCAGGTGTGCAGGAAGAGCGTGCACCGCCTTACCCACTCCGCGGTGTGCTGCTCAACAAGGAAGGCGCGCAGCCGGCTTACGCTGTTTCCCAATGTCCTCCCCTTCATCTGGGCAACAACCTTCCTGTCGCACGCGAGCCTGTACGTCATGACGGCGGGGAACATCTGCTGTAGGGCCAGCGGAAGCTGTCTCCGCACACACTCGTCCCAGCCGCTCACCTTCTTCGTGCACCGCCTGAGAACATACACATTTGTTTTTTAGTGAAGAAATTAGGTTTATTTTCATATTTATCAATATCGTCAGTATGTCACAAAAATAGACATGTATGCGCAAAGGTATTTACCTGCACTCCAGTCCCCATGAAGTACCAGCCATCACTGTCCAACACCTTCCTGATGGTCTTGTAAAGGCCACAGCCTGTGAGTTTGTGGCTGCAGATGGGACAGGACAGCTGGCACTTCAGGAGCTTGTACGGGAGCCAGAGGAAGAAGGGGCGCTGGAAAAACGCGTGGTGGGAGGAGGGACACTGTCTGTAGACAGCACGTGGACCAGGTGGATGGTTCCACATGCTGATGTCGCCAGCCAGGACAGCGTATCCTGTCTTGTCCCTCACAAACAGCTTCTTGCTGACCCACTCCTGCTGCTCTCGGGGCATGCTGACCTTCCAGGCCTCCGGAAGGATGACCTGCAATTACAATAAAACACTTTACTGAGCAGCAGCTTTACACCACTTCAACACATGCGCATTTATAGATTGATGTATTAAAGCTAACTAAATGCAGCACAAACCTGGGGAGCGCACAGCCTGACTGGAGCGAGCAGGGGCACAGCAGCACTGGGCTGAGCTGCAGCAGCAGCAGCAGCAGCAGAGGCATGGGGAGGAGCGGCGGCAGGGCAAACCGCCGCTCTCTTCCCTGGAGGGGCTGAAATAACAAGAGAGAAATGCAGCTATCGCGGTGTATGACTTTACAATGTGTTGGGTGTGTTTACAGTAAGAAAGACACTTACCAGAAAAAGAAACCTCAGCAGCAGCAGCAGCTTCCACCATCTGCCTGTCATCCACCTCATCCTCAGAGGAAACTGGAAACACAATTAATGATGTATTAAACTCCACATTACAGTGTTAATACAAAACAACAAAGGCTAGCATGATGAGAATTATTGCTATACATACCTATAGGGCTGGCCCGAATTATTCGAATACTCGAAAATTAGTATTCGGAGCTTCGTTTTTTTTTTTTTTTTTTCAACATTTTTTTTTGCAAGAAGCTAGTACTGCAATATAATGTCATCAAATAATTTTATATTTGGATATAAAAGTTAGTAATATTGTAGTAGTATTGCTCATTTAGGAGGATATTACATCACTAAGTGTCATAGCGCATCCATTACTTCACCTCCGAGTGCGTAAATCTTCAACAAAATATGCAGATACTGTCAAAATCGGTTCCAGGGAGTATATAAAGATTATTAACGTTAAAAAAAAAAAAAAAAAAAAAAATTTAATGTTGTTTTTGATGGTGTGTTTTTCTGGAACGAATACTCGAATATTCGCTCGGAAAAACCAACGAATATTCGAAGTCTGAAAAATGGCATTCGGGCCAGCCCTACATACCTAAGAGGACAGAGACTTGTCTCTTCCTCGGGGTGGGTGGAGGGCAGGCAGTGGGGGAAACGTTGGTGGTCCGTGGTGGAGTGGGGGGGCACGCGTGGCTTCCTGGCGGCTGCCGGCGTCTGTGCCACCCGTTTGGCAGGGGACAGCGTAGGGGGTGGGGTGTGTGCCACCCGTTTGGCAGGGGACAGCGTAGGGGGTGGGGTGTGTGCCACCCGTGGCTTCCTGCTGGCTGCTGGGGATGGTGTGGTGGGTGGTGGAGTCATGGTGGAGGGGATCCTGCTGGCGGGCTGGGATGCGGAGGAGGAGGAAGCAGCAAACGGCTGGAATGAGGTCGCTGAGGCAGCTGTGTGAAGCTTGTCCCTCTTCAACTCATACTGCCTCAGCTTGGCCAGAGTGGAGTTGGGATGGTCTGGCCTCTGGCCCCTCACCCAGCTCCTGTAGCTGAAGTTAGGAGAAAAGAGTTCAGAATATTAACCATAAAGACACAATCGTTTCACCCTCCTCATGTCATTTCGTTAACGGTAAAGTCTTACCTGCTGATCTCCGCATCCTTGGAGTCATACAGCTCCCTGTAGGTGAGGGATCTGTGATTCCCAAAGCCCACCAGCTGATCTCCCTCCTGGCCTGTCCTCCTCTTCCCCGCTATGGCCGGCCTCATAGCAGGGAACAGGCCCGCGTACTCCAGCAGGGCGTCTTTGTTGGCCATGAGGGGGGTGCAGCTGGTATTCCCCCCCTCGCGCTCAGCCTGGTGTAGTGCCAGCAGGTTGGCAGAGTAGCCGACGTCGTGGGTCAGCAGCCACTGGAAGGTCTGCCCCTTGTACTGGCCGAGCTGGACCTCCATCTTGCTGAGGACCAGTTGGCGGTCCTCGGGGTTTCCTCCCAGCGCTGTGACCCGGGCGCGAGCGTCGGCCTCTGCCTCCTCTGGCGGCTTGAGAGGGGCCTGCTGGCTGGCCTCCGCAGAGCCCTGCTGTTTCCGCTGCTGGACGTGCCGAGCTGCGATGGAGCTCGCACGGAGCTGCAGCTCGGCACCCTTAAAGGTGAATTTGGGTTTATAGAATTCCATCTATAGTAAGACAAAAGAAAACCAATTACAATACAGACATTTAAAGCTTTGTAATCAAAAGTACTGAATAACACAATTATAATGCAGCAATTCTAATACACATCTAATGCCATTGGTAACACTATACAATAAGGGTACATTAATTAATTTGTAGTTCATTTTATTTACAGAGATACAGACATTTAGAATGGCTGGAATTAAAATAAAATTGGTAAAGTCCTTACTTGAATAATGCTTAGTAGTTAGTTAATGTACCTTTATTACATAATTACACCAATACATTTGAAGGAAAAGGGCATTTCACACCGACGAAAAATAGCCAAACCCCGTCAAATACACTACTCACATATGTAGGGATAATTCCGCTATACTTTTTTATTGTTTTCAAAAGGACAGTTCAGTTAAATGTGGCTGCTAAAGACACACAGTCCTGCCGCATACATACGCTGGGTCGCATCGGCGGCTAGGCATTTTAGCTCGACGTTTACTAGTCAAAACCCGTGTGGACAGAAATTAAATTTAGTCTATTATAGAAAACACATATGTGGGGATAATCAGCAGTTCAAATTGGCTGCTAAAGACACGCAGCGCGGCCGCCGCTGCCGCCTCCTCAGAGCATACACTCTCTGTCGCGTAGGCGGCAAGGGCATTTCAACACGACGAAAACTTGTCAAAACCCGTGTGTACAGTCAAATATTCAGTCAAATACACCACTCACACATCTAGGGCTAAGGTTTTTAAGCATTTTAAGAAGTGCAGTTCAACTTGGCCGCTTGTGACAGAGCCGAGACCCCCCCCCCCCCCCCCCCCCGTCGGACACATAACGAGAGCGTCTAGCTAGCGGTGGCCACCATGTATCAACGTCTTGTAACATGTCAATAACCCAAGAAACGCCAAAGTGGTCACTTTTAACATACTGTATGCAATTACTATCGCTATTAAACATTTTACCATTCACAAAGAAACAATAAGCTTTGCTACGAGCAACTCACCATTCGGTTGTCAATGCGATGCGGCAAGATGATTCCCCGGAGAAGCAGTAGGGAGACGACGGTTGGAACAGGCCAATGGCGCAAAATGTGCTAGTTGGAACAGGCCAATCAGAGGGCAGGAAGGTTGGAACACGGTTGGAACAAGTTGGAACAGGCCAATGGGAGGCGTCCATCCTCCCGTCCGCATGAACTGAGAGGAGGGACTTAAGTTTAAGAGGCAGAGACTATCCCCACGCACCAGGCGCAAGGATGACACGCAAATTCGTGAAGCGTTCCTCATTTTCGTTAACCCTAGGGTTACGGTGTTCTCACTTATAGCTAGGGTTAGCTCATTTTTTCCACTTAGGGGTTAAAATTGAGCTCAATGGGCTCACCTAGGGTAATGGCTGTCGCACTTTTGGCCAAGTCAGGTTCAAGGTGTAAGGTACTCACCGCTGGACCACAGCCGTCGGTGCTTTGATCAGGTCGATCAGTTCTCCCGCCTGTGTTTTCATTTGCAGAAGCACAAACCCAAACATTACATACATCAAGTATTCTGACGACACTGTCATCATGGACTCCACCAATTCAACTGATCAGTTACAGTCTGAACTGGACACTTTTTCAGACTGGTGCAAGCGGAACTGCCTTGATCTCAACATCACCAAAACAAAAGAACTGATTATAGACTTCCGTAAGGCCCCCTCCACCTTCCCCACTCTGACTGTCAACAACCAGCCGATAGAGAGGGTTGACACATACAGGTACCTTGGGACAATAATCGACCACAAACTAAACTTCAAAACAAATACTGATACCATCCACTCCAAATGCCAGCAGCGTCTCTTTTTCCTTCGGAAACTCCGCAAACTCCACGTCCATCAATCCGTTCTGACAGCATTCTACAGATGCTTCATTGAATCCATAATCACCTTTAACATCACTTCCTGGTTTGGAGCACTGTCCAACATCCATAGCAACCCACTCAACAGAATCATCAAACTGAGCAGCAAAATAATTGGACAACAGCAGGAATCACTCATCAGCATTTACAACAAAAGGACTAAGCAAAAAGCAACACTAATCACCCTGGATATCACACACACTCTACACAGCCAGTATTGCCTCTTACCCTCAGGCCGCAGATACAGAGCCCCTACAGTAAGAACAAACCGAGCCCTGTCAAGCTTCGTCCCGGCATCCATCAGACTTTTGAATGGCTAAACCCCTGTCTCCTCTATCTATTTTTTTTATTTATTTATTTTTTCAACACATGGACTATTTTTTAACTTCATTTTTAAACGTATTTATTACTCCTCCTCTATGGCGGTACTATTTATGTACTATTTATTCACTAGGCTAAGCTAAGATTGTTTTTATCTGCCATATGTTGAGCTGATACTGTGTGTGTGTGTGTGGCGCGCGCGTGTGTGCTTGTATATTGTATGTACTGTTGTACCTTGATGCTCCTCCACATATGAAGTTCCTAACGGAAGAATAAAGTTCTTTGAATTTGAATTTGAATTGAATTGAATTTTCAGTGTGTCCTGTACAGTTAGTACTAGGGGTGTGAACGTTTACAAAAATTTCTAACCGTGTACACGACGGAATTTTTTTCGTGTACACGGTTAACCGTGACGTCATTGTCCTCGTGCGCCCACCGTCTTGTAGCCGCGCGGGCACACACACATACGCGTTCGCCTTACATGTGTTGGCCGTCATTATCGCCCTTCATTAATTTCCTGATAAATATAGCCTATCGCTTTCTACATGTCCACATTTATGAGGGTGAACAGGTGTTATAAAGTTCGGGCTACTTACGCGCGTAATTCACTTCAACCGGGTAACTTTAGTCTTTAGGTTATCTTTCATCACTCGTCCGTGGCTGTGAGTCGAGCACCGGCACGGCGACTCCCCGTGTGTGTGTGTGTTTGCGATTATACACACAGTCACACACACACGCCGAGGGACAGACAGATTGGGCCGACTAGCTTTTATCATCCCCAAGTAGTTTATTAGTGATGTAAAATCAGTAAATGCGTGTCTCCAGAACATATTTAAAAACTTTGAGGAAAAAAAAGAACATTTAAAATTTTTAATATTTTTTTTCGGTTTTCGTTTATTGATTTTCCCTAAACGGTTATGATTTACAAACGGTTAAACGTGTACACATGCACACCCCTAGTTAGTACAAGAGTGAATTGGATTTGTTATTTTGATGTTATCCTCCTGAGACCCGGGGGAAAAAAGTGTTTTGATTTTTTTTTTTTTTCATATAAATTAAGTGTTGGGGTGTTAAAAAACACATTGCAAAGATTTTTTTTTGTTTTAATAATTTCATTCATGTTTTATAACATGTGCACTGTAGTGTACAACGGGACTTCATTTGTCTCGGCCGTATAACATTGACAGAATTTAAAATCTGGCCAGATATCAACACAACACACACATAACTGCATGGAAACTTCACAAAAACATAGCATAAAACTCAATCATGGTCAAATACACATCTCATTCAACTTTTCACTGACCATAGGCTAACATTCAGTTTGCCAGTTCACAAATGCCAATTTATTTGTGATAAGCAAGGAAGCACTGTGACTTTTTGGAGACACACAGGAACATCTCGCATTTAACACATCTCACATAGGTTCTACTAGTGCATCCAAGCATTCTGCATCTGGAAGGAGTTGCACTAGTGACCATTTCAGGCAAGTGGATCGCACCATATTTTCAGATTCTCTCATTTGGGTGCGGCTTCCTTTTCTTCAGTGTTGGAGTGAATTCTTCATCACTTGAGTCACTCCGGTCTTGTGCACATGCTTGTCCCTGGGCTATCAGGTCCTCAGCCAAAAGGAGTTTGAACTCTAGGTACTGGGCAGTGTCCTTTGCAGGTCTTTGCATGACCTGGCTGTCTTGCCGATACTGCAGCCACGAGTTAGTAATGGCCAAATCTGTGAAGTGGAGCATTGTGCGGACCGTCCACTTCTTTGTCCGGCTGGACATTCTGTAGAAACTGAGCATGCGGTCGCACATGTCAACCCCTCCCATGTTGCTGTTATATTCTGCAACCACTGCAGGTCTTGGGACTTCGATTTGCCTTTTTCTTGCTTTGACCATCTGATGCATGTATCCTGGGGCTCAATCCCATGGGCAGTTGATGCCAAGACAACAGGTTTGTTGTCCATCCACTTGGTGACTGCTATTTCATCAGGTCTCCGTATGATCATTTCTGATGACCCTCTTGGTTTTTTGCTTAGGATTTTGTCAGCAGTGAAGTGGCACTCTTTTGGGATTCGATTCTTTTGAATTGTCCCCGTAGCAGGCAGGCCCCTTTCCCGAAGAGCATCCAGGAGACCGATGGTGGTGAAATACCGATCAAAGTAGACCAGTGTTCCTCTTGGAACTGTCTCAGTCAAACGCAGGACTGAATTTCCACCTATTCCCATCTGTTGGACTTGAGTGAAGGTGTTCTTTCCCATGTAGGTTTCAAAATCCAGCACTAAGCCACCTGGACTCGCAAGAACGAACACCTTTAATCCTGTTGGATTCGGCTTCCCAGGCACAAATTGACGAACTGGACACCGGCCGGTGAAGGGAAGCATCTGTTCGTCAATACAGACCTTTGCTGGCCTAGGTAGGTTGAGGCAACCTTGTAGGACTCTCTTCAGAACTGGTCTGACTTTCCAAAGGGGATCCTTTTTCTTTTCCTCTTCTGGAACTTCCAGATCATTGACCACCTTCAGCATAGATCTGATTTTGTAGAAACGATCACGTGTCATGGAGTCAGCTATAATTGGAACTTTTGTTTTGGCAGCCCAATACATTTTGATCCTCGGATATCCAAGGCATGCCATGTACACCGAAATTCCTAAAAAGGTCTTGATTTCTTCTGGTGTAGTGCTTAAGCTAAAGCCTGAATCCTGAACCATACGTTGGTTGGTGCAGAAGGACAGGTTCTCAATTATTTCCCCGTCAATGTACTGCTGGAAATACTGCTGTGGGCTCCAGTTACTACGGGTTGCAGGGGGACCTTCATCTGCAAATCTATGTTCTTCCAACACAGGCATGAACCTAAGAGAAAGAAAAGGCAAAATTTAGGAGAGTGAACAAGTAAATTTTTTAACCCTCCTGTTATATTTGTTTCTCTAGAGTGAGTGAGTGTGTGTGTGTGTGTGTGTGTGTGTGTGAGAGAGAGAGAGACAGAGAGAGAGAGAGAGAGAGAGAGTGTGTGTGTGTGTGTGTGTGTGTGTGTGTGTGTGTGTGTGTGTGTGTGTGTGTGTCTGTGTGTGAGAGAGAGTCTGTGCAACATGACAGGAGTGTCAAAGGGATGGTTGACTGACAACACATTTACGCTATAACATTATGTCTGTGCATGTGTCAAATCAATTTTACTGAAACATCTCTGTAAGTTATCTTAGCTTTTTGCTCCGATTAAAAACTCTGAATCCCTACGTGGTAGTTCTGGCCCATATTCGACGACGCTGCACTTGAGCTGGCCCTGGGTTTTGGTCAACTTCCGCTGGCTCTGTGTTTTGGTCATCTTCATCTGACTCATCTGGGTTCTCATCCTCTCCTGTCTTGCTCATTGGACCCTCATCTTCAGAGAAATCTATGTCTGAATCTCCCTCAATTATTCTGTACAGTATTTTCTCTGCCTCTGTCAAAGAGCTGTCTACTAAAAAAAAGATAGGAATAATTAGAAGTACAAAGTCCTGACGTACACTACAGTGTACATTAATTAATCAGTGGTTTTTACTAATGAAACTAAATAAGTTCAGCTCTGAAAACTCACTCAAATTACTCCTTAGATGTTTACTTACTAAAAACAATCGAAATATAACACTCAAAAGCATATTAAATTAAAGATTTGATGCTTACCTTTCTTTCTCGCATAAAATGTGCTCGTGCTGATGCCACCCATTTTAAAAGGACAGGAAAAAGGCAGTTGGAAAGGCCACACCCCCAAACATGGGACATCAATTTAAAGCTACAGTTGTCCACTCTAAGGAACACCAGGACTTGGGAAAGTGGCATGTACAGTATTAGAGTTGCATGCAAAACAACAATGTACACTACAGTGTACAAAAATGCATTGCCGGGTCTCAGGAGGGGCAGCTGCAGCAGTGTTTGATCATTTGCCAAAACCAAAAAAAAAGAAGAAAAACAGTAAAGGAAGTTGTGAATTAAATAGTTTAGACTTATTTTGTCTGTGCAATTATCAATATATTTTGCTGTTATCTTTGACAAGGCAACTTGTTTATGGAATATCGCAATATATCGTATCGTGACCAGTGTATCATGATACGTATCGTATCGCGAAGTCCTTGACGATACCCAGCCCTAGTACTGACCCTGTCTCCTCTCTAGCCAGCTGACCAACATTCCTATACCGGAAGCACACTGAAGCTCCATTCCTAATATCGGTCAGCGGGGGTTCGGGGTCCGGAAAAGGGGCTGCGAATGATTCTCTAACACATATACTAAAATATGCCTATTGATTCTGCTCTGCTATGTGCTGTAGTAAAGATAGGTCGCTGTAGTGATGCGCGCGAGTAAAAAAGACAAGATGCTCGTGGTCTACGGGGGCTTAATTGATCCAAGGCGACCTATACCTTGGATCAATTAAGCCCCCGTAGACCACGAGCATCTTGTCTTTTTTACTCGCGCGCATCACCATTCTCTGCAGCCGTCACCGGCTCTGTGTTGTTTCTCTGTCACTGGCTCGCCGAGGCTCGGCCACGCTCCCCGGTTCACTCGTAAACTGAAATTCCGAGTCGGGGACAGCCCTACTGTGAAACATAAGCAGCCAAGGATGTATGAATATAAATAAGTTTTTTAGTGCAAAACGATTGATAGCCACTCAACTCTTGACTAAACTGTAGGCTATAGATACATGATAAAACTGGTTTGGTTAATAAACTAGTGAGCGGTTGGATGCTGGGTCTGGGGCGAGGGCATTTCGCCAAATTGTGTGACGTTTCGCCAAAATGTGTCCCCACCAATATGAACATCAAAGTTACGCCACTGCCTCCAGGACTAGTTTTGCTCCAATAAAATTGGTGCCTGGGTCCGACCACATCTTTCTTGGATGACTTCTGATTGCTGTGAACCTTTGATAAGCCATTAGGAAGCTTTCAGTTGACAGGGTGTTTGCCAGCTCGGTGTGAATGGCTCTGCTTGCCATGCAGCAAAAGACAACTCCCCAGACCTTTAGTGTCACTCTTTTCTTGACGTCATCTTTAACTTGGTAAGGGCCAAAGAGGTCAACTGATGTGAATTCAAATGGCGCAGCAGGTTCAGTCCTTTCTGGCGGCAAGTCAGCCATTATTTGTTGACACGTCTTTGCTTTTGCTTTCCTGTAGACCATGCAACCATCAACAACTTTTTGTGCGATCCTCCTCCCTTTAATGTCCCATGCCTTAAAGCGATCTCGACTTTGAAAAGTCTGATCTATAATGAAAAAGCTAGTATACAAAGTTTATTAGTTATATCCTATCAAACCCGTATTAACCAACTTGTAGCACAATGCTTTAATTGTTTATTATTCCTTCATAAAGAAGACTCTTCTCTCACCACGGTTCTTCAAGAGACGCGACCCCCGGCCTTTTTGTTTAATAGCGCGGAATTAACCCTCTAGACCACCTGAGTTTTACGTCTAAATAAAGTACAATATTCAATATATACCACTGTGTTCAGAGTTTTACTTTATCAGAGCCACCTCATCCTTAATGATGATGCCGATCTCCGCTAAACTATAAACCCTGTATCCTATTGCTTCAGAAAATCCTCCTCCTATTTTCACGGAAGATATCATTCACAAGTTATTGTTTATAAGTTGTATTTAACTTAGTTTCGTAAGCCACCCTTCTAGTAAAATAGAACAGATATACTATTTTCAGAATATAAACATCTAGTTTAATCTGGGAAGGTATTTATAACCTATTCTTTTATGTTTAAAGAGTAGGTGTATCAACATATTCTCTCCTTACAGAGAGGTTAGTTGTATGATGAGATTGTGTGTGTTTTAAATCATTAATGTGCCGTTGTGTGGAATAAAAATGTACTTACTCCCCGAAGACGGAACCATCTCTTTGAAGAAACACCCTATACCTAAAGTCCTTCTGTTCCAGTTATAAACTAATTCACAACTGAGGCTTTACAACATTTAAGGTATTTTATTTACAAAATACAAGAGAGTATAGATATACTACATAAAATGGACAAGAAAGGAAAAGAAAAAAGATTGTATGCCTATAACACATTCAATAGAGTTATTTTTACTTGATCTCGTTTCTAAATTTGTTGTAGCTCGTGAAACAATACCCAAACACTTGCATGCGTGTTTATCGGTATCATCTTAAGCGCTACGAAAACTTCATAAATTACAAGGATTTAGACCGGTATCGCTATGGCACCTATAATGAAAGGTATACCCCCTGATAGAGCATGTCCCAAAAATACCATGCTACTTCCAAGTAATTTTGTCCGATTTCCTATTATAATAATTCTTGATCAAGTCATTCTACATGTGGATAGAGTTTCAAAGATGTGTTTTTAAAAGACTTTGCCTCTAAGTACTTCGGAGTATTTTGGACTCATAAAGTTTTTCTAAGTTTTTCTTCTGCCTCCATGGTTGAAGGGGGCAGATAGAGTGTGCTGGAACAGAGCCTGACAAACTATAGGAGTCTATAGAAGTCCCGAAAAAGCTTCAAACGTGCTGTTATATAGTGAACTGAGAACCAAGAGACTTGGGAGAGGGAGGAGTGAAAAAGGCACAGCTGTGTGGGGGAACCCCGGTAGCCCCCTCCCTCTACTCCTTACTACTGTATGGCCATATAAGGTCCTTCCCCCTATTACTTCCTGTGACCCTATCGTCCTCCCCCTCTCCTCTGGTCAACTTTAAGCTGTTGAGCCTTCACATTCTATTCTGTTTCATTAAACATTTCCTACTTTTACTTATGACCAAAAGAAATACAAATGTCACAATATATGCACAAGTAAAAAGTTACATCATGTTCAATTATCACTTCAGCCTTCCTCCTCATCTTTAGGAGGGTTCCAGCCACTTCCTCATAACCTTCATTGTGGGCCTCTCAAGCTATCAGCTTGGACACCCAAGCGTCATAGGGTAAGAGGGGGACGCTAACTTGAGCTTCCTTGAAGCTTTGTACTCCACAGACCAGTAGCCCAGGGTCTCTGTCTTTGTGGACCACAAGCCTGTCTAACGTGGTGCCAGGAAAGGTTGTGTTTTCTTTTGCTGCAAGAAAAATGTCTCTCAGGGCATCCTCTCGTTCCCTTACAGAGATGACTCCTGTGGAGGAGATGGCTTGACTTTGTTTGCTAAACCTTTTAGCCGCTCTCCAGATCCATGCAACTGTCTTTACCAGACGGCTCAGAGTGCTGTACCTCCTGCCATTCACCAGCGTTTGGATTGCTGACCCTGCAGGTGGCCTCCTGTGCTCTGTTTGTGCCTCCTGTTTCATTTTGTGTTCCACTTGCTGCTTCTTAGCCTGAGCTCTGGTCAGGGCGGCAACAAATGCTTTCTTTTGAAGTTTAGTGAAGTTCTCCCTGGCAGTGGCTGCAAGTTCTTTGGCTGATGTGATTGGCCATTCCTACACTGGCAAGCTTAGAAACTGGGGCCCTTTTTGCCACTCTGAGTCCTCATCAAGGTCTTGATGGCTGGCTCCTCTTGTTATAACGTCGGCAATATTTTGTGGGCCAGGAATCCACCACCAGTCCTGGACCCTTGTGTTGCTTTGAATCTCCCCGATCCTATTTGCAAAGAATGTCTGATAGCCATAGCTTTCCTGCTGTATTGCACCAAGGATGGGCTGGCTATCAACAAAATGGTACCACCTCTGAATCTGGATTTGGCTGTGCAGTTCAAAGTACTTTTCCAGCCGTCTGGCAAACACTGCTCCACACATTTCTGCTTTGACAGCATCCCCTCCTTGATCCAAAGGAGTAAGTTTTGCTTTGGACTCCACCAGCCGGATGACCGGGCCCTGGTCTGAACTCCATCGGAGGTACATCACTGCTCCATAAGTGTGCTCGCTACCATCAGAGAATGTGATCGCCAGGGGACCATCAGTAAAGCTTGGGGGAGTCAGTGCTCTGGTAAACTTGACTTTGGCAAGTTGGCCGTACTCCTCAAAGAGCTTTATTGCATCCTCCCTGAGTGCATCTGAGAGCACTGTATCCCATGAGTCCTTCACAGGTGCACTTCCACCCTTTGCTTCCTGGAATGCCCTACGTACCAGGATAGCTCCCTTCTGCTTGATGGGAGTTACCAGGCCGACTGGATCATATAGCCCTGACACTTGGCTCAGCAGTGCTCGCCAAATCAGGGGGTTGGGCGTTTGGGCTCTTATCTGCTCCTGCAGAAGGTCTTGGCCGAGTCTCATCTTTTTCATTCTCCTTGAGAAGTTTATTCCCACCATGACATGGATTTTGTCCTCTTCTACCATGTATCCCAGGCCGAGTGCTTTATTATCTTCATCTCACATCTGGTTTGGTAAGACCATGGTCTTTTCCACAGCCTTTCCAGCTTGTCACTGCACTCTGTCCTCCTACTTTGCTCAGAATAGACCCAAGGTTTGAGCTCGAACCCTCCAGCTTTCAGAATCTGCTGCACATTCGCGGTGATGGTTTTCAGCTAGTTTAAGTCATTGTGGGACATGAGAATGTCATCAACGTAGCTGTCTTCTTGAATAACCTGCCGTTCCTCTTTGAGGTGAGTGAAAGGTGGGAGGTTGGCAGTTTCACACATTGCAAGCTGTGCGATGCATCCTGCTGGCTTGTCACCGATGTTTACCCTGGTGATTGCATATTCCCCAGCTCTTCGTCCTCTGAATCACGCCAAAGGAATCTATGCAGGTGCATCTCCTTTTCTTCGAGCCAGACTGAGTTGTACATCTTTTTTATGTCCCCCAAAGCAGCATGCACTCCACCCCTGAATCTCAGAAGCACTGCACAAATCTGGTTGAGGACATCTGGGCCTTTCATCAGTAGGTCGTTCAGGCTCACACCTCTGAACTTTTGACTACTGTTCCAAACAAGTCTCACAGGGGTTGTGACAGAGTGGGGGTTTGGAGCAATGAGGTGACTCACATACCATACTGGTCCATGCCAGCTGATCACTGTGTCTCTGGATAACTTGGTTGCAGCTTTTCGATGTATCATGTCATAGACTTGAGCAGTATAGGCGACATTCCATTCATGTTCTTTGGCCAGTTGCTTTTCCGTCCTGAGGAATGTGGCCTCCACAATCCTTTTATTGTTCGGCAGGGAGTCTGGGTCCTCTACCCATAGATATCTGGAATGCCAGTGTGGTTATTTGCTGTGGGCGTATCCTGTGACGTAGGTGGGACCATATTTCACCACAGCGGCAGCCTCCACACTTTGGCTTACATCCTGCACCAATGCTGTCCCATCTCCACCACTTTAAACAGTCTTTGTTGGTGGCTGAAGTGCTTGATTCACAGAGCTGGATGGTGCCTTGATTTTTTGCCAGCGGACGCTCTGGGACCATGCTGGTGAGTTGTTCCTCATATCTTGCAGCCGCTGCTCTCATCGACCTTGCGAAGTGTGTCTTGGAAATGTGGGCTGACACGGTGAGTTCTTCAAAGAGTTCAGGATGCGTTCCTCCATTCCCATTCCGAGGTCAACGATTCGATTCAAAATCGATTCTCAATGCATCTCGATGCAAAAAATGTTTTAACGTACATACCTATGTGTGATTTTCAAAAATATATTTATATACACATCTGAGTTTGCTACTCAGAGTTTGCTAATCACTTCCTACTTTTGTGATGATCATTAAATACAATCAATAGATGAATTGCCTTCTCTAATATTGTATTAGAGAAAAAGCTTTGGTAACACTTTATTTGAAGGCGTATACATAACGCTGTCATAAGACTGTCATGACACATGTCATGAACATTATGAATGGTTATGACTGTTGTCATAAAGTGTCATTCGGTAAATTATGTCACGTTTAATGACACATTGACATTGTATGAGATGTCTTTTTTATGACAACCTGACATAAGCTAAGACAAAATAACTTGTCGATGTCTTGGTAATGACAACCTGACATAAGCTAAGACAAAATAACTTGGTAATGACAACCTGACATAAGCTAAGACAAAATAACTTGGTAATGACAACCTGACATAAGCTGAGACAAAATAACTTGGTAATGACAACCTGACATAAGCTAAGACAAAATAACTTGTCCGTGTCTTTGTAATGACAACCTGACATTAATGAAGACAAAATATCTTGGTTATGTCGACTTGACATTAACCAATAACATGACCTGTCATAAACATGTAATAGTAGGCTTAATAATCAAATGTAAAAAAACTATTTTGATTTATGTTGGAAGATTACATTAAACTGTCATATGTGGAAGGTTTTGATATTGACTGTCATGAGACCTTTATTATTCATTCATTTCATTTTCATTTTCCTTTATTTAACCTCGAAAGATCAATTGAGGGGTGACCCTCTTTTACAATGACGTCGAGTTTGTACAGATACACAATATACAATGAGAATACATAACAAGTTTACACACACACACACACACACACACACACACACACAGACAACAACAATTTAAAACATTCAGATCAATTGAATGAGAGACATAATAGCCTAATTAAAACAGTTACAAGTGTAGAGGGGCTGATTCAAAATAATAATTTTAAATTGGTTAACAGTTATGAGTGTATTTATTTTAATTGTATGTTGTAGGCTGTTCCAGGAGTCAGGGGCACTATGGCTAAAAGCGGTTTTACCAAGCTCAGACCGGGCATAGGGGACATATAACATGAGCATGTCAGTTGAGCGGGTTTGATAAAGCCCATCTGAAATAAGCAGCATTTCTGTCAAATATAGTGGTAGCTTTCCAGTCAGAGCTTTATATATAAAAATATGCCAATGTGCATCACGTCTCTCCTTAAGGGAGGACCACCCAACCTTTTCATATAAAACACAATGGTGTGTATCATAAGCATCTCCTGTAATGAATCTCAAAGCAGAGTGAAATACAGAGTCTAGGAGTTTAAGGCATGAACGAGATGCATGCCGATAAACCACATCACCGTAATCAAGGACAGACATAAAAACTGCCTCAATAATCCTTTTCCTACTGAACAACGGGAAGGTGGCTTTATTCCTATAAAAATAGCCAATCTTTTGTCGGAGACGACAGACAAGATTTTTTATGTGAAATGTAAAAGAGAGTTTTTCATCTATCCAGATGCCAAGATATTTATATTCAGTGACTCTTTCAATATGAGATCCATTATTTGTGTGAATAATAAGATCATTAAAATGTGTAATTCTTGCTCTGGAAAAGCACATATATTTTGTTTTTTCTATATTAAGGACAAGCCTGAGATCCACTAGACAGTTCTGCAGGGTGTTAAAAGAGCTCTGTAGGTTCTGAACAGATTGTTGCACTGAATCAGAAATGCAATACAGTACAGTGTCGTCCGCATACAAATGGGCATGGCAGTTTTGTAGTGATGAAACAATGTTATTGATGTAAATTGTGAATAGGACTGGACCTAAAATTGAGCCCTGCGGAACACCATTTGTAACTGTTAAAAACTCAGTTTGGTAGCTTCCCAGCTTAACTGACTGCTGTCTATCAGAGAGATAGTCCCTAAACCAGCTACATGTAGAATAATCAAAACCAATTTCATGCAGCCTCTCTAAAAGCAAATGGTGATCTAAAGTATCAAAAGCTTTTGACAGATCAACAAAAAGTGCTGCACAGTGCATTTTTTTATCGATAGCTGTAACAATGTTGTCTAAGACCAAAGTGACAGCAGATACAGTACTGTGGCCTGCCCTAAAACCAGATTGAAATGGACTCAAAATGGAAGCACTGGATAAAAAGGATTTCAATTGAGTATTAATGACTGATTCTAGAATTTTTGCCAGGCACGGGAGTTTGGAAATTGGCCTGTAATTGTTAAGATCACTTTTGTCACCCCCTTTATGTAATGGAATGACGTGAGCTTTTTTCCAGACTTTAGGAACAATACCAGAGGAGATGGAAAGATTAAAAATATGGGTTATTTGTTTTGATATGATAAGTGCAGAGAGATTTATTGAAAATGGGTCCAAATTGTCCTCTCCCATGTACTTCCTGGGGTTGATGGCAAGAAGCGCATCTACAACAATACTTGTTGGGACTTGAACAAGGCTGAAAAGAGGAGTTTTAGAGACAGGTGGTATGCTATTTTTATTTCTCGTGGTGGTAGGCGTAGAAGGCGTAGGTACTCCATTGTGAAAGAGTTTACCAGCAGCTATAAAGTGTTTATTGAAAGCTAAACCAATTTCTTTCTGATCATTTAAAATCTGATCATTTATTTTTAACTGACTGGGAACAGTGCTAGAATTATTTTTGTTATAATTCACAGCCTTCCAAAATAGTGCAGGGTTGGAGTAGCAGTTTGAAATTAGTTCGAGGTAGTAGTCTGATTTAGCTTTCCTAACCATGGATATGCACCTATTTCTGATTTGTCTGAAAGCAGTCCACTTGGAGTTTTCACCAGAGCGTCTAGCTAGGGACCATGCTTTATTTCTCTCTGCAAATATTTCGGACAATTCATTTGTGAACCAGGGGTTTGATCTATTTTTTACTCTGTGCTTTTTAAGGGGTGCATGCTTGTTCAAAATGGAGGAGAAAGTATTGGTGAAAAATTCTAAGGCCAATTCCACATCAGATATTTCACTTGTGAGATGAATGTCACTTTGATAGAGTTCATTTAAAAATGCTTGCTCGTTAAAACCTTTAAAATTACGCTTAATGATGATTTTGGGTTGAGATTTTTTAAGATGAATACTTCTGATACAGGCCACCGGGCAGTGATCACTGATTCCAAGCTCAAAGACACCAGCAGAAACTATTTTATTGCTTTGATTTGATAATATTAAATCGATCAAAGTTGATTTTGCTGGGTTTTTTAGATTTGGTCTTGTGGGCTCAGTTATTATTTGTGTAAGATTTAGGTTGCTACATATTTCTTTAAAAGGTTCAGAGGCACCAGAAAGCCAGTCAATGTTAAAATCACCCATCATGATGACCTCTCTATTTACATATGGAGAGATTAAATGTGCTAGCTCACTCAAGGAGCTATTTACTGCTGAAGGGGGCCTGTACACACCAATTACAATAACACAATCATTTAACGATAAAGACAATTCCAAAGCAATAAATTCAAAGCAGCTTCGAACAGAGACAGCATGTAGTAATGATACAGAATAATGTGATTTAACATAGACAGCCACTCCCCCACCCCGTGTGGTCCTGTCTATTCTGAATAAACTATAATCATTTATTGCCACCATAGAGTCATGTGTACTGCTCTTCAACCATGATTCAGTCAGAACCAAGACATCTGGGTCAGCCTGAGATACTAAGATGTTAACATGGTCTAATTTATTGTGCTGAAGCAAACTTCTTATGTTTAAGTGAAGAAAACCCAAACCCTTTCTTGTTTTGAGGATGTTTGGTGAGTTTAGCTTTGATATGCTCATGTCCAGGTTATCAACAGCGGGGTGGTCCAACACAATTGACCTATTACACATAATAGGTACATTTTTCAAGTTACTTGTAATCCCAAGTGGTCTGTGGCGTGACCTGTAAAATCTATGAGGAGGGATTAATGATGATCTGACAGACTGACATACAGGGATTGGGTGAGTTTTTATAGTAATGGATGTTCCAGGCCTGGAGGGGGCGCTAGATGCATGGGGACTAGTGGTCATGGAGGCTGTGTCACGTGAGCTAACTACCTCTTGACTGACCAGGTGTGGAGATAGTCAATCATGCTGGACAGAGTTTGCAAGAGGAGTGACGCTAGGAACCGATTTTATTGTTAGAGCATATTGTGGCCAGAAGATGTTTCCTTGTTTGTTTAAATGCAAACCATCGCTGGCAAAGAAAGACGGTCTGTTCCAGAAAACGTTAAAATTGTCGACAAAGGGAATGCCCAAGGAGAGACAATACTGTTTGAGCCAAACATGAAGTTGGCGTGCGCGGCTGAATTTGATGTCACCAAATCGAGGGGAAGGCATGGGACCAGAGACGATACATTGTTTCCCAGCGGACAGGACGGAATCGATTAGGGCTTTTAAAATCAGTTTTAAGACTTTCTGACTTTTCTGACTTAAGGTCATTTGAGCCGATATGTGTCACGACCATAGATGCAGCGGGATTACTGTGGATAATGTGTGGTAGCACTGAGTTGATGTGGGATACCTGGGCACCGGGATAGCAGAAGGTCTCAGCCCTCGGCAGGAGAACTTGTCGGACCATGGATGAGCCAATGAGGAGGCACTGGAGCTCCGCTGCTCGGCCCTGCTGCGCTGCTGAGCAACCAGGTGAAGGCCGGGCTGGATCATTAGCCTGCAGTGTAGATGCCCGCGGTCCAGAGCGGCAAAATTGCGTAGGTTGAGCCGGGCGTCTGGTGGATCCTTCTGATCGTCTGATGATGGCATCCTGCAGCATCCTGCGTCGGTTCTCTCCCGTGTTGGAACGACGAGACGTCTGGGAAAAACCGGCCATAGGTGGAGAGGAGACAGCGGCGGCGTAGGAAGCGGCGGCGGGCAGCGAAGTGACAGCGGAGGAAGAGGAGGCGGCGGGTATCGGAACAGCGGAGGGGTAGGACGTGGTGGCGCGTGCCAGGGCAGTGGTGGTATCCCTGTCCACAGGTGAACCGTGGCCAACTGAACGTGGCTGGAACCGGGGAGGAGAGCTAGAGCCATTTGCCATCGATGGAAACTCCTGTAGGCTCATAACTTCAAATCTGTTGCCAAGCTCCAGGCGCTGCGGTGTTGGGGGAGTCCGCGGACGACCACAATGTTTACCCTTGCGGGCTGTTAACCAATTTATCGGTTTAACAGGGGTCGAGCTCAGCGGGAATTGTCCATCCCCTTTGTTGACAGTCGCTGCCAGCTTAGGTTTTGCACCAAGTAGACTCCACTGATCGTTGGGTATGGCTAACACGGGCCCGGGCACAGTGACAGGAGAAGAGGATCCCACAATGGCGGAGCCGGGCCACGGAAGAGTAGGATCATCGCCTGCCATGCAGAGGGAGCCGCAGCCAGAGGATCTTAGGGCGACAAGGTGCTTCATTTGAGTGGAAGCAACAGAGGATAGCTCCATGATGATGTCGTTTTTACCCCTGAGTTCAGCTTGCAGACCAGAGATCCTCTCCTTCAGTCGACCTAAGGTAAGATTGCATTCACACGTTTGTAGCATAGTGGTAGCTGGTGCTAGCTTGCTGTATGGAGCTGCTGCGTTCAGTGCAGGGTTGGTGATATCCCGTGTAGATGGTAGAGCCTTGGCCCAGCCTGGCCTGGTGGGGATGGTGAAGCCTGTGCTGTTGCTCAGGTGAGCGTGCTACTGCTGTTGCTCAGGTGAGCGTGTGCTGCGTGTGCTGCGTGTGCTTATTTATACTGTCATGAATGTTTCTGTTGGCCTGAAGTAAAGTGAAACAATTTGGACTGTTCGTTAACATGTCATGAAGCGTTATTACACAGTCTAATGCCTTTAGAACAGGCTCATGAATGATTATTTTGGCCTCAGGTAAAGTGAAACAATTTGGACAGTTCATTAACATGTCATGAAGTGTTATTACACTGTCTAATGCCTTTATAACATGCTCATGAATGATTCTTTTGGCCTCAGGTAAAGTGAAACAATTTGTACATTTCATTAACATGTCATTAAGTGTTATTACACGGTCTAATCTTGACATTGACTGTCATGAAACCTTTATTATACTGTCATGAAGTATTGACTTTACCTCAAAGTGAAACAATTTGGACTTTTCAGTAAATATTATTACACTTAATTATACACACAACAGTGTTAACTGCAGTAGTATCCCCTTTATAGATGTAACATGAAGCATATCAGTATTACATGTGGAAAATACCTTAACAAAAGCAATATAAGTCAAGACAGTCTGTTTTATTTGTATTGAGACACTAAACAAAAAATATATACATACACTTAAAACAGAAATAAGAACAACTTTAAAATCAAATGCACTTTCCAGTCCTTAAATTAACAATCCAGAGATTGTATGTTATATAATATATGTTATAATGGCTGCTAAAAATCACCAGGAAGAGATCAGTTTAAACACAAAAGGAGGGAAAATGGCACTCAGCTTTTAAACATTGTAGGCATGTTAGCTTCAGCATATAACTAGTGCAAACGTGTAAGTGAATACGGTGCTTAAACAGGCAGATTGCAGATCAGCAAATCATAGAGCTATTAGCACACACAATAATAATAACAGAAATATACATTAGATCAGGTTGAAGTAAATAAAAGATACATAAAATAAAAGAGACTGTGTAGGCCTACTGCCCTGGCAGTGCATAGTATGGAGCATGACAGCCAGCAAACATTTAAAAGCCCAATAAAGAATAAAAGACACAATGCTTGACTTCTCTTGTTTCTTTGTGAATCTTGTATTGGTAGGTTTTTCTTTGTAAAACTGTAACATAGACATGAAAAAATAAATCAATATACACACAGTACCAGACCTATACAGACAGTAGACAATACACAGTAAGTAGTATATGGTAAGTATACACACAGCTATGCTATTCCTATTTAAGTATTAAACAACACATGACTGTAAAAACACAGCTTAGCATGTATGACAAAGTATAGTGAGCTAGCAAACAATTAGCTTATGTAGTAGTGTACCTGCTAGCTAACAGGGCCACATGTGCAATCAAATAAACATACTAGCTTACTTTACATTCTTACACCTGAAAGCTAATGTTAACATTACAAACTATCAACACTTACCGACAAATAGTCTCCAAGGCAAAGGCGTAATAAAGAAATACTCAGCAGCATGTATAGGCTATGATGTCCCTGTAGACTGCATAAAACTGTGAAAAAAATTGTAAGCTAGGCAACTACCAGAGATTTGGCGCTAGATCCTGTATGCAACACGTGAGGGCTCACTCTGACGCTTTTTCCAAAAACCAAGATAAAGGGAAAATATCAAAACTTCATATTTACTTAGAAAAACTGCTATACAGCAATAATTACTGACTTATAGTTAAGGTAGCACTGACTATTGTTATAGAGCAGTTTTTCTAAGTGAATATGAAATGTTAATATTTTAATTTTATCTTGGTTTTTGGAAAAAGTGTCAGAGTGAGCCCTCACGTGTTTCATACAGGATCTAGCGCCAAATCGCCGGTGTTTCATGTAGCCTACATTTTGT
Organism: Ammodytes dubius; assembly: GCA_026122265.1. NCBI lineage: Eukaryota > Metazoa > Chordata > Actinopteri > Uranoscopiformes > Ammodytidae > Ammodytes > Ammodytes dubius. The sequence goes on along the minus strand of JAOPFK010000066.1, from coordinate 19,728 downwards.
TCACAGTTGTATGCAGACTACAGGAACAGCATAGCCTACAGATAAATGCTGCAGGGTATTTCTTTATAACGCCTTTGGCTTGGAGACTATTTGTCTGTAAGTGTTGATAGTTTGTAATGTTAACATTAGCTTTCAGGTGTAAGAATGTAAAGTAAGCTACTTTTATGTTTATTTGCACATCTGGCTCTGTTAGCTAACAGGTAGACTACTACATAAGCTAATTGTTTGCTAGCTCACTATACTTTGTCATACATGCTAAGCTGTGTTTTTACAGTCATGTGTTGTTTAATACTTAAATAGGAATAGCATAGCTGTGTGTATACTTACCATATACTACTTACTGTGTATTGTCTACTGTCTGTATAGGTCTGGTACTGTGTGTATATTGATTTATTTTTTCATGTCTATGTTACAGTTTTACAAAGAAAAACCTACCAATACAAGATTCACGAAGAAACTTGAGAAGTCAAGCATTGTGTCTTTTATTCTTTATTGGGCTTTTAAATGTTAGCTGGCTGTCATGCTCCATACTATGCACTGCCAGGGCAGTAGGCCTACACAGTCTCTTTTATTTTATGTATCTTTTTTTTTTTTTTTACTTCAACCTGATCTAATGAATATTTCTGTTATTATTTTATGTGCTAATAGCTCTATGATTTGCTGATCTGCAATCTGCCTGTTTAAGCACCGTATTCATTTACAAGTTTGCACTGGTTATATGCTGAAGCTAACATGCCTACAATGTTTAAAAGCTGAGTGCCATTTTCCCTCCTTTTGTGTTTAAACTGATCTCTTCCTGGTGATTTTTAGCAGCCATTATAACATATATTATATAACATACAATCTCTGGATTGTTAATTTAAGGACTGGAAAGTGCATTTGATTTTAAAGTAGTTCTTATTTCTGTTTTAAGTGTATGTATATATTTTTTGTTTAGTGTCTCAAAGCAAATAAAACAGACTGTCTTGACTTATATTGCTTTTGTTAAGGTATTTTCCAGATGTAATACTGACATGCTTCATGTTACATCTATAAAGGGGATACTACTGCAGTTAACACTGTTGTGTGTATAATTAAGTGTAATAATATTTACTGAAAAGTCCGAATTGTTTCACTTTGAGGTAAAGTCAATACTTCATGACAGTATAATAAAGGTTTCATGACAGTCAATGTCAAAATTAGACAGTGTAATAACACTTAATGACATGTTAATGGACTGTCCAAATTGTTTCACTTTACCTGAGGCCAAAATAATCATTCATGAGCCTGTTATAAAGGCATTAGACTGTGTAATAACTAGTGGTGAACCGTTATCGGCGTTAACGTGCTGCGTTAACGCCAGACTCTTATCGGCGATAAAAAAATATTGCCGTTAATCTCTTATTCCACCTCCTGTTCGGCTCAGGGGAGATGGTTCCCTCCAGGGCCGATGGCTGTTCGCCGTCGGGGTGAACCCCCTTTCGTGTGTTCTCTGGTCGGGTAATAATAGCCGGGGGCCGTTGTTGACACTTGAGGAGCCTTTATTGCAGGAGCGAAGCTTCTCTCACACACCCGCCGCTCTCTCTCTCCATCACTTGCCCACGACACACACCACCTGCGCACACGCATCTCACGGTGCGTGAGATGCCCTATTCCCAAAAAGGGCTACGCCACTCTTACAACACTATTCTCAAAGTTGGGTTGCGAATTTTAGCGCGGATGTATACCTGGCCGAATTGCACTGTAGTGCACGAGTCAGAACGAGTCCGACTTCGCACTGTCAACATTGTTTACATTCTCCATTGACGCGATCGCGCGCGAGCACGGACACGAACAAAGTCAAGTGAAGTCACAGTTATGTTTAGTCAGCAACCAAGCTTGGATTTATGCCCCAAATGTGGAGAAGGGTCTAGATGCAGCCGCTTCCACTTACCAGTGCAGCTGCCAAGCACGCCCATATCTGCCAAGCTCGCCCATATCGGCCAAGCACGCCTACAGCTCGTGCGCATGCGTAACGCTACAGAACTAATTCAAGCCCGCCGCAGCTCAGTCCCATTGTTGCTTACGTAGCGATGTTGTCGCTATATTTACCGACTTTTCAGACACCTCTGGCGACGTTTTCTTCAAAAAAGCGACCAGAGACAAATCTAGCTACTTTTTCTGGTGTTATTGGTGACTTTTTCGCTCAAGTATCGCTCTTTACTCTAATCAACGATCAGCGGGTGCTTCCCCTGCCTCTCCCCCTTCCCAGAGCACTGACAAGCGGCAGAGTCCTCACGCAGCAGTCCCTCCCAGCTGCGGACAGAGCAGGAGATATACACCTCTCTGCTCTAGTGTTCCTTTAGCATCCCTATTAGCAGTTGTAGTACCCCTCTTTTAAAGTCTATGAGTAGTGCAATTCAAAATGTTATGCAGTGCTTATTGAAACTGTGATCATGTATGATTACTGCTAGACTTAACATTATCACGTCGGTTTTCTATGCAATTGTCATGTGACTGTATAAAAAGTAAATAGCCTTCAGTCGCTAATAATATGATAAGAGACTGAAGTATTATTAAATTATAATAATGTTATATTATAGGCTATATATTTATAAGTATTATTAATATTACATCTCACATGCTTTTCCCTACTGATTGTATGTGATGCACTTTTTTTTGTAAAGTGTCTAAGTATCTTAAAAAAAAATATTATTTTGATGAACTGTTCTGCTTTTGTTGTTGTGTAGTCAGACACTTTCCCAGGTTATTAAAAGATGGACTTCAATGACAAAAATATTCAAATAGTTTATTTACAGCCAAAACAATTATGAATATATTTTCTCAACAATGATATGAAAATGAGTTTTGTTTTAAAAATAGGTTGAAACATTGCACTTTGTGGGAAATCATCAAATGCACATGGCACTATGTCCTCATCAGAGTATCTGCTTGCGTTCAGAGTCATTCATCTGAAAATCTTGAGTGGACATTTTCAAACAGCTCCAGCTCTTCCCTACATGCAATCATCACAATAAAAAAGTACTTTTTGGGTCGCCAAGGTTGTTGGCCGTATGTTCAGGGGGCTGCCTTTTATTTAATATTTCTTAGTTTACTGACCAAGTTAAGGCTCACACTTCCGCTCTTTTTCCACCCCAAAGGTTTACGGTTAATTGACACTGAAGCTCAACTTGTATGTTCATATAAACAGACTAGTATTCATTTGTTTGTACCTTGACATGTTTCGACTACTTCCTGCAGTCTTTAACATCAGCTGACACAATGAGCGTCACAGCAACAGCTGACACTTCTGAACAAGACAGCAGGAAGTAGTCGAAACATGTCAAGGTACAAACAAATGAATACTAGTCTGTTTATTTACATGAACATACAAGTTAATTTAACAAGTTAGACTAAATGAACCTTTTTGACACTAAAGCTTCTTTTAATTGGTCCATTTCCACAGCAGGCAAAGTGTAGCAAAAACAGACAAGAAGTTTTTGACACTGAATATGGCAGACCCATTGGTCAGTGACATCTTTGATTTGATATGAATTGCAGGCTCTCTGGGACAAAAAAAACCTTCGTTATCAGAAAATACACAATATATTAAATAAAGGCAGCCCCCAAACCTGCGGACAACCACCTTGGCAACCCAGCAAGTACTGTTTAATTGTGATTACTGCACGTATGGAAGAGCTGGAGCTTTTTGAAAAAGCCCACTAAATATGTTCAGATGTATAGCTCTGAGACTCGCTATGTGGAACAGAAGCAGAGTCTCTCATGAGGCTCATTGCAATCAAACAAATATAACTGCCCTTAATCCATTTCTTCTGACTGAAAGGTATTTTTCAAGAGGGTCATGGCCGACACACAGCAGTACAGTAAAACATACACATTAACACAAGGTACACAGAAACATAAAACTAAAACTAAAAAGAATGATGTGCGAAAACACAGCATGTAGGCTGTGTATCAACATCAGATTTTTTCAGCGCTCAGACAGTACGGACAGGTAGCATATTGTGAGGAGATATTCATTGATTTTGACAAAATGTTGTACAAAGTTCATGTGCACCTAAAAATAGAGAAAAACAGTCACTTAATTACACTGATGTATTTGAGGGGACTGAGTCGCTAGTTTAGCCTTTAAGTCTACACAAATACAATGACATCTTGTTTATGTATTATAACGTATGTAACTACCAACAAAGCACCATTGAAGGACGTGCAGGTGTGACAACTTAATTTCTTTCGGCAGCTGATTTGGCTATGGAGACCCAGACCATTTTATTGATGCAAGGCTCCAAAATGTCATCAGGTGTTCGTAGCTTGCAAATCTATTCACAAAAGACACATCACATAAAAATCATGTTAGTCATTAATTAACATAGTCAAATAAATTATACATTTCCACTAAAATAATGTTAACAGTAACACCTAACCTGTTACCTCATATGCTGACCAGATGCCAGTCTAATTTAATATATAGGCTACAAACAAACAAACACATGTTAAACATTTTTTATCATATACTAATTATCATTCAGATAAGACTTATAAAGAAGCTATTTGGTCTGTAACGTTAAGCTATTTTCTAACCAACATAATCCTTTGAATAACACAAACATAACATTAGGTAACGAAGTAGGCGAATAAAACATTTGTATTGACTTACCTGATATAGAGGAGCAGGGGGGTGTCTGTTTCAGTCCCAGCTAACTGTTGTAATCCATACTCTCGCTGGAGACGTAACTCCTGTACTATGAGCACTTAGTATTCATGTTTAATGTAGCGGATGCTGATTCTCTTGTTTTTAACTGTGCTATAATGTCCTGTTTTAAACATTTTGCTGGTGAAATGGTCTCAACATTGACGGCAGCAAGAGCAGCTACCTGGCTAGCGCGATATTAACCAACAGAACGGAACAGGAAGAACGTCACACAGCTTAGTGCAGAGCAACCATAGCAACAAGCTGTAGGCGTGCTTGGCCGATATGGGCGAGCTTGGCAGATATGGGCGTGCTTGGCAGCTGCACTGGTAAGTGGAAGCGGCTGCATCTAGACCATATAGCAAATGTGTGCACACAGAGTCAAATGGCCGTTAATTGTTCAGCAGCGCTACTCATACCTCCATAGAGAGAAACAGCTGATCGGCTTCCTTGCACCGGTCCCGAACAAAGGCGGTCGGCGTCCTTCCTTCCTCGCAGCAGGGAAACTCCAATCCGGTAAAGTACCTCGTATACGCGCAGCCAGTACGTGAAGATGTTAGGTCCATTGAAGCATGTTTTCGATTTATGTAGCGGCTTACCATTAGCCACTAGGTTGCATGTCGTTTTGGTGTCTGACGCGTGCGTATAGCCTACAGTTAACAGTTGAAACTTTTGAATGTCCACTCGTTCCTTAGAGTTAAAATGCTTACTTTTATTAATTTACACAAATAAGGGTGCGACTTGTACATACAACCAACTAACTCTGTTAATCTGTGCTCCATAGCACGGTCGAAAACAATTTGCCTTCCGGCATGCAATCCCCTGGCGTCCCTGCTACGCCTGATTTATAGCCTTGCATCCGGTTACCTGGGCTGCCACCAGGCGGTCGAATTAGGCATAACAATACAACCAAACAAACAAACAAAAAGGGTCAATGGCTCTTACACTTACTTTGAGTCATTATTTAGGGAGCACACACATATTATGAATGAATTCAAATGAGCCATTTTAATCTAGATTAATTCCAAAATTCAATGAGATTAATCTAGATTAAAAAAAATAATCTATGTCCACCTCTAGTAATAACGCTTCATGACATGTTAACGAACAGTCCAAATCGTTTCACTTTACTTCAGGCCAACAGAAACATTCATGACAGTATAATAAAGGTCTCATGACAGTCAATATCAAAACCTTCCACATATGACAGTTTAATGTAATCTTACAACATAAATCAAAATAGTTTTTACACATTTGATTATTAAGCCTACTATTACATGTTTATGACAGGTCATGTTATTGGTTAATGTCAAGTCGACATAACCAAGATATTTTGTCTTCATTAATGTCAGGTTGTCATTACAAAGACACAGACAAGTTATTTTGTCTTAGCTTATGTCAGGTTGTCATTACCAAGTTATTTTGTCTCAGCTTATGTCAGGTTGTCATTACCAAGTTATTTTGTCTCAGCTTATGTCAGGTTGTCATTACCAAGTTATTTTGTCTTAGCTTATGTCAGGTTGTCATTACCAAGACATCGACAAGTTATTTTGTCTTAGCTTATGTCAGGTTGTCATAAAAAAGACATCTCATACAATGTCAATGTGTCATTAAACGTGACATAATTTACCAAATGACACTTTATGACAACAGTCATAACCATTCATTATGTTCATGACATGTGTCATGACAGTCTTATGACAGCGTTATGTATACGCCTTCAAATAAAGTGTTACCAAAGCTTTTCTTGTCACAAATATAACTTTCTATGACCAGTGCAATAATCAATGCAGCTTTCAACACAATGTATGTAAAAACTAAACCTATTCAGTTTAATTTTCTTTCTACTCCTGTGAATCATGTTTCTATAGGATTTCTATTCCACTTTTAACAACTCGCACTTGTGTGGCGTGCATGCGCAGTGGTGCAGGAAATACTAATGTTAAATACTATTAAAAAAAATATATATAGGGGAAGGTGGGGTGATTTGTGCAACTTTTTACTCAAAGTGATTTTAAAGTGAGGCCTTGACAGTTATGTCTCCAACTCAAATATGTACATATATTTCAGGATGTTGTGCATCCCTGGCAATACAAACTTTGGATCTGGAATAAACTGTTTAAGAAATATAGCTTTCGGAAAAAAAGTTGTCTTGTCGCACAAATCACCCCACGTAAGTCACCATCATCATCTTTCTGGCCATCTGAACTCTAATCAGTGTTGTCGTTAAGTGGAATTGAGATGTCACTCTCTTCTGAGCTACTGTAGACAATCACTTTCTTTTGGTGACCAGCGTATACAGCCATGCCACTGGCACAACTCTCAGAAATGTACTTTGCACTAGTTGCTCCGTGCTTGTGGAACCAACTGCCACCTGACAAATGTGATTCCCCCTACATTTCTGCCTTTAAATCAAGGCTCAAAACCCATATGTACACCCTGGTGTTTCCTCCCCATTAACCTCTGCACTACTTACTTACCTCTGCACTACTATCTGTGTTTATGTGGATGTATGGGCTTTACGTCTTTTATTTTGGTTATTGTTATTTTACCTTCATTGTTTACCTACTGAATGCACTATGTACAGCACTTTGGACAGTGCAAACTGTCATAAATGTGCTTTTATAAATACATTTTACTTACTTACTTACTTATAACTCACCCAGGCCCTTGCGCACAAATCACCCCATCCCCAGAATTTTGGATAATAGGCATGATGCAGCAATTTAGGGTTGACATTGTGCTAACTATATAGACTCAAAGTGTAGCATACCAAAGCACTAAAACATGTGTCAAATGTTTTCAAACGTGTCTATAATTGTTCAGACACAATAATCAAAAAACCTTGATCATGGAAATTTTACTTTGAAAGGCAAAACACAGTTTTTTGAGCTTAAATGTGCTTATATCTTATTCCTTGTGTCTCCCTTCTTTACAGGATGAGTCAAATGGATGGCTCTTCTTAAATATGTGGTCACATTTCCAATTTCTTCCACGGTTTTCTAGAAACAAGAGGTTTTGCAACTTCCAAAATGCACAAATCACCCCACCTTCCCCTATATATATATATTATTATTTTTATAAATCGATTATTAACTTTTATGAATCGATTCGGAATCGTTCGAGAGAGAATTGCGATTAATCCGAAAATCGATAATTTTTCCCACCCCTAGTTCTCCCCAGTGGGCCGTCCCACAGCACAAGGTCCCCAACATCTCTGATACTCTGTGGCGCTAGCTGACCTTCTTTGTGGCTTATGAGCAGACTTATTTCCTTAGGTCTCCGGAGTTCATCCAGCGGTACATCTGGGAAGAATTTCTGGAGTTGCTTTAGTGCCACATGTTTGTGTATCTCTGCAATACTGTCAAGTCCATAACACACCAATTGGTGGGCTCTGAGAGTACCTTTCAGTGTTTTCACTCTGATCTTGAGGAGGTATCGTTTTGTCTCTACACAAACCTCCATGCCCCCAACTCCATGGACAACAAGTGTGACTTCTTCATTTTTGAGGTTTAGCCTGCTTGCAGTCTTGTGGGTTATGTAATTGGTGTCAGAAGCCAAATCGATTAATGTTCCAATTTTCTGCCCAGCGTTTGCTGTGACCTCGACAATCATCATCAGTACTGGCAGCTCTTGATGTCCGCTTTCCCCTAAAAGGCTTGGTTGTTCTTTGACAGTATTGAAAGCCCTGGATGCAGTGTTGGAAAACACATTTCGGCATTGGTTTTCAGGTGAGAGTTTCCCGAAGAAATCCTCCTGCTCCTCTGTGTACATCCTCTTGCCTTTATCCCCTTCCGGACCGAACCTGCTCCTCTTCTGACCCTCGCTGCTTTTCTTTGCCTCAGCATTGGGGCACAGATAGAAGTGGTGCTCAGGAGTATCTGCATCCCTGCAGTCCTGTTTTCTGCACAGGAATCCAGGTTTGCACTGTGAGCCATCGCCATGAACCTCCAAACATCTCTTGCATGCTCCCAACCTTTTCACTGCAGCTCTCTTCTCTGCTAATTTCAGTGCTCGGAACTGTCTGCAAAAATAGATCTTCCTCTTTTGTTTTACGTCACTGCAGACCACACACCCTTCTTGGTCGTTTTTGGTTGACTTGGTTCTGGCATATCTTGGCTCCACCTTGGTTTCTCTCTTGCTTGGCTTGGACCTTTTTCACCTCTTTTGAGCCAGTTGGCTCCCCCTGACTCTGCAGCGCTTCCCAGTCCTTTTTTTTTTTTTGCGGCCCCGTGGCTAACACTAGCGGCTATTGCCTGCACAAACATTTAATTTCAATTGTCCACAGTCTCTCCTGATGGGCTCAGTGTCTTACCGGCTGCCTCTCTGGCATTTGTAGATTTGTTTGCACGGGATTAGATATTTTTGCACTACGCGCTGCTCCAGTCACGTCTTGTTCTTTTCACTTCATCATGTAGTTGTTGTGTGCCGCCTCTTTTTATAGTCCGTGCAGCAGTGTTGGCAAAGTTCTTTTTCTACGTGAACTAGTTCATAGTTCAGTTCACACACACTTTAAAATGAACTAGTTCAGTTCATAGTTCATAATTTAAAATTCTGAACTAAGTTCACAGTTCACAAATGAACTAGTTCATAGTTCTTTTTTTTTCAATATGTTGCTGCAGGCTATTATTTTTCTAAATAATTGCCACATACCATATAGAACCACAGACAGAAATTATTTCAATAACATTCAGTCCACACTAGAAACCAGCTGCAGCTTTTACCCCTACAGTATATTCTCAAAAACACGAGGAAAAAGTTGCTGTTTGAATGGTCTTTTTAATGAGGAATTATTCAAACTAAAACGGTTAAAGGGGACATATTATGAAAAACAAAACATTGCAGGTGTTTGGGCACCCTTTTAGGTTATTGGGGTCTCTACCAGCACACACAAGCTTCAAAAAAACAAATGTGTCAGTTTTCTTCAGGGATGCCTTTTTAGAGAAAAGGGGGATTTGAAGGTTTCTTCCAAAAAACACAGACCGGTGACGAAACCGGTCGGTTTTCATTATCATAAATACTCCCACGGGAAAGCTTACCAGAAAACTCGGCAGTTGATTGGCAAATCAAGACGCCCCGTTGGTAACCACACACAGCTGAGCCTCCACTCGCTCATGCAACAACAGAGGAGAAGCAGGCTGCAGTGTTAGCTCATCCTCAAGCTACCATCACACCCCAGCCTCGAAGCAGACCGGGGCTGAATGGATTTACTTAATTTTTTGTTTGGCTATGCCCAGCAAAGGTTGGCAATCTAGTAGTGATGGCCCGTAACGTGCCGAGGCTTCGGAGCGTGTGTCGAGTAATCCCGGACGTTTTTGGTGAAGCGCGTATCGAGACTTGTATCGTTTAGGCCGAATCACGTGACTGATGACGTTCGAAGCCTCGTTTGTTCAAGAAGTGCTTCGGGTATTGCGGATCCACTCGCACTTTGCGGGTTAGTGTTGGCGATTTGTTGGTTTGGGAGTGATGTAGACGTGCATGTTGTATCAACTTGCTGTGACTTTCTTGTGCACCCCTGCCTCCGCTGTACCACGGGAAAGAGTGTTCTCCAAAGCAGGAGAAGTTGTTTCCAAAAGGGGAAATTGTCTGAACCCCAGCACAGTGGAAACATTTTGTTTCTCAATAAAAATTAATCAAATCCTTAACAAGCACATTCATTGCCCCTTATATAACACTGCGACAGTTTGAAAATAATTATTCCTGTCATTATGAGTAATTCCAAAGTTTGACAAATATTTACTGATAGATTTATTAGATTTTTATGTTTTATCATGTTTGATGCATTATACACCAAACAAAATATAAGTTGTATTTATATGAATTAATACATGAACAATACATGAAATGCATTTATTAAGATGTATTGATTTATTTACTTGTCAGTCACTCATTCCCATGGCTGCACTGTTGCAGGACAGTATTGAGTGTATTACAAATTGATAGAATTATCTGGCTATTTAACACTGTTTGACCAGCAGGGGGGGTTGTATTGTGTTGAAATCGGTTCAAATGAAGCCTCGAGAAATGAACCTTTTGGTGAACCATTTGGCTTTAAGGCTTCAAGGCTTCAAAAAGCTTCATCTGGCCATCACTACAATCTAGTGTGATCTGCTGTTATACTGGAGTGTGGAGGAGATTGTGCCTGGAAGACAGAGAGACACCATCTCTCCTCTGGAAATGTAAGTAGTCCTATTTAGAAACAAATCTGTCCGTTTATGAGTTCAATGTGTGTAATGTGCTTTAATTTATCCCTCCTATAATAACCAACGCCGACTGAAACGAGAGAATGTCTCTGGGTTAAGTAGTTAGCGTTAGCGCCCGTTAGCATAAAAGCTAACGGGCGCTAACGCTAACGCTTAGATCTGTGAGTCTGTCCGTGACAGCCCCTGTGTGAAAACAGTATTTGTTTGTTGTTGACAGTGTGTAGTTATGCAAGCAGTCGTGGTACATGCAGCAGTAGGCCTATTACATCTCCAGTGTCATATAATAGACAGGAATAGCCTACTGTAAGTTGCCTCTGCTGCTGTTTGTTTCCTGTCCATTATATTTCAAAAAGCACACAGTATCACTCAGAACTCGTTTCTTCTTGAGCAAGGAAGGGCTATACTGAACTTATTAGTGGCCCATCTTATTTAATAATGGAAGAAAAAATATATTTTCATTAGTTTGTAGCTTTGCCATAACTACAGATGTATCATGTATGTAGGCTACACATGATGTAACATTGAATGTGCCATGTTTTACAGCTATCTGGGTGACCTGACGGAGCGTTGACCCACAAGGACCGTCGACCCACAAGGACCGTCACACTATCTGTTCCATCAGAGGACTGTTCACTGGGTGGAACAGGTGGTCTTCTTCAGGGCCCACCAGCAACAACTGGACAGTTACATACAATATGGCTTTGCTTCTGTTTGAATTATGTACACTTTATATTTCTATTTCACTGGCTATGAATAAACTGCTTTATTTTTAAGTATGGTTTTGGTCATTTTAAAATGTAATGATACTGTTTCAAAGAAAAAATCTTCAGAGAGATAAAGGGTTGAATTAAAAAACGTATAAGTCAATGCATGTAGATCGGTCTGAAAACTAGTCCAACATCCTGACTATGAAAATGTGAGTTTCAAGTAATCCTTTACTACACGAAGCAAACAGTGACAGTAAGCAACACAATACATGTTTTAACAGTAAAACTTTATTATAAATGAGTGATCACAATACAAATGATACATTACCTACTAGATATTGAAAGGGTGTCAGATAATTTGCAGCTCTGACTGTAATTGTTTCTATATATTTTTTTTTTACAAAAGATAATGCCTTTCCAGTAGATCTTGACATGATACATTCCTTTCCTGCCACGTTACTGTACATAAGCTTTTTCACTCCACTGGGTTGTAGATCATTCCCCAGTTTAACCTGTAGAGACATACATAAAACGTTGTATGTTACAAGTTTAGAGAGTTTATTCATAAATACTTAGCTCATATTCTGTTATTGACAGTGACATATTTACCTGAGGATAATGTCAGGGAAACCAGAAATCTTGATGCAATTTTCACAGTTTTCAGCTCAGACTCCTGCCTGACCAGGTTCAGTTGTAAAGCTTTTGGTTTAGAAGTGATAAGTGTGCTGACATTTGCTGTAGAAATGAAGCTAAACATGGTAACATCGATCTCCATGCTGCATTGGCCAAAAGTAAACAAAACTGACAGCTGGGCGTGTGCCATGCCCATATAGGTAGGTATAGAGTAAATGAGCAGGGCGGTGCATGCACGCCCATGTAGATAGGAGGGGGGTAGATGTCAAAACCAAATTTTTTAGGGAGAGGCCAAAAAAGGCCTGAAAAGGCAATGAAGAAATGGGCATTGGTAGAAAACTAATGGGCTTTTTGTACAATAGACCATTAAAACCTTTTCTAGTAGACCTCGGAAATACACATTTAAACCCGAGTTTTTGCATAATATGTCCCCTTTAAGGTGCAAATGTTTTTCCATTTTTATAATTTTCCAAACCTGGAAACAATTCACATGAAATTTCATTCAAAGAAAGCAATACTGGAAAAATATACCATGCAGGTTCTACAAACAAATTACAACTTAAAATAGCAAAACCCTCAAGGAGACCATAATAACTGCAGTATAGGGCCTACTAGGGGTGTGCAGAGACGTCATTATCTGTATCTGTACCTGTTCAACCAACAAAATTATCTGTATCTGTACCCGGATACACAACAAGAAGTGGGCGTGGCGTATATTGATTTTCTAAACTAATATTCATTGTCAATGCAATTGTTGTCCCTTCAAAGCATCACATTGATGTAATGTTGACATATACAGTGCTGTGAAAAAGTATTTGCCCCCTTCCTAAATTCTTCTGTTTTTGCTTGTTTGTCACACTTATTTGTTTCAGATCATCAAAACATTTATAATTTAAGACAAAGACAACTCTATTGAAATCAGAATACAGCATTTTGAATTTTCATTATTTTTATTGAATGTAAATAGTTAACCAGAACCAATTACACCCACGTGAAAAAGTATTTGCCCCCTAAACCTAATAACTGGTTGTGCCACCCTTGGCCGCAACAACTGCAACCAAATGTTTGTGATCACTGGCAATGAGTCTTCTACATCGCTCTGGTAAAATGTTGGCCCTATCTTCTTTGCTGAATTGTTTTAATTCGGCCACATTGGAGGTTTTTCAAACATGAACTGCCTGTTTTAGGTCACGCCACAGCATCTCAATCGGTTTTAAGTCCGGACTTTGACTAAGCCACTCCATACATTTTATTTTGTTTTTTCTGAGCCATTCAGAGGTGGACTTGCTGGTGTGTTTGGGATCATTGTCCTGCTGCATCACCCAAGTTCTCTTGAGCTTGAGGTGACAAACTGATGGCCGGACATTCTCCTTCAGGATGTTCTGATAGAGAGCAGAATTCATAGTTCCATCAACTATGGTAAGCTATCCAGGTCCTGAAGCAGCAAAGCAGCCCCAGACCATCACACCACCACAACCATGTTTGACTGTTGGTATGATGTTCTTATGGTGGAATGCTGTGTTAGTTTTACACCAGATTTAACAGGAACCAGGCCTTCCAAAAAGTTCTACTTTAGACTCGTCAGTCCATAGAATATTTTCCCAAAAGTCTTGGGGATCATCAAGATGTTATTTGACAAATGTGAGATGAGCCTTTGTGTTCTTTTTGGTCAGCAGAAGCTTTTGCCTTGGAACTCTGCCATGGAGGCCATTTTTGCCAAGTGTCTGTCTTATGGTGGAATCATGAACACTGATCTTAACTGAGGCAAGTGAGGCCTGCAGTTCTTTAGATGTTAGTCTGGGTTCTTTTCTGACCTCCTGGATGAGTCGTCGATGAGCTCTTGGAGGTTTTTTGGAAGGCCGGTCACACCCGGGAAGGTTCACCACTGTTCAAAGTTTTCTCCATTCGTAAGTTATGGCTCTCACTGTGGTTTGCTGGAGTCCCAAAGTCTTAGAATGGCTTTGTAATCCTTTCTAGACTTATAGATAACAATGACTTTGTTTCTCATCTGTTCTTGAATTTCTTTTGATCGTGGCATCATGTGCTGCTTTTTGAGATCTTTTAGTCAACTTCACTGTGTCAGACAGGCTCTATTCAAGTGATTTCTAGATTCTACAGGTCTGGCAGTAATCAGGCCTGGGTGTGATCATTAAATTAAACTCAACATTCCAAAATATGTGGTCAATCGATTGATTTATTAAAGGGGGCAATTACTTTTTCACATAGGGCTAGGTACGGTTGAATAGATTTTTACACTTAATAAATGAAATCATCATTTAAAAACTGCATTTGATATTTACTCATGTTATATTTGATTAAAATTCAAATTAGTTCGATGATCTGAAACATTTAAGTGTGACAAATATGAAAAAATATAAGAAATCGGGAAGGGGGCAAATACTTTTTCACAGCACTGTAAGTCAAAAAGTCAGATATATTTTTACCTTTTCATCTCTCTCTCTTCTTTTTTCTCAGAATATGAAGAAATTCAGGGAACGAAAATATTGATAAATAGCAGCCCAAATCTGTGCATAGACTACTCACTGTTAGTAAATGAGGGCCAGTGTTTTACTTTTAACTTAATTAAGGTCTCCCTTTAACTTGGGGAAATACAGCTGTATTTCATTATTATTTTTTATCTCTATCTCTATCTCTCCCCCTCCCTCTTTTTTTACTTTTGTTTTACTAAACTAAGATTTAGGAACAATATGTATCAACGTACCAATCTCATAAACCCTAAATAATATGTTAGCCTTTCCACAAAGCCACATGTGATTTTAATGTGTCAAGTTTGCAGTTTCCAATTGTATTGTATAGGTCCTTAAGTAGGGCTAAGCATCAGTTTGATGGAAACGTTGTGGTGTTTGAAAGAGTTTAAGCAGTAGGCCTAGAGAATGTAAATACATCGGGGAAGGGCTGACGGTGACTCGGGGTGCAGCATATTCCATCGGTTCGTCTCTTCTCCGCCACGGCAGCGGCCGGGTTACGAGGAAACTCAAGTAAAACGGCAGCGAATGCGATCGGTAGAACCCTCTATTCAAGGGATAGGGTGAACGCGCTGCGTTTATCAGTGGATAAAAAGAGAGAGACCGCGGGTCACGGGACGCGCCCGGTCCTCTCATGTCCACCGCAGAACAGCTGTTAGTGCCATTCTACCTGTTGTGTCATTGAGGCGGAACGCGCTGCGTCAATTAGGCGCATAATATACATTTTTTTAAAATCCCCGAATAATAACGGAACTATTCGGAAATTATCCGTATCCGTATCTAACTCATTATCCGTGCTTATCCGAATACATATTCGGATTCGGGCTCATCCCTAGGGCCTACTGTTAACAACAAAGTCCAGAAGATGTGTTGACATAATTATTAACACAAACACAATCTGAGGTAGGTAACAATCATACGAAGAAGAGGGTAGAGACTGAGGGTAGAGCCTGAGGTTAGGTCCATTGTCTGAGGGGTAGGCCTACTACGAAGCGAGATTAAGGGCTGAGCGAGGTCTGCGAGCGCTGCCTTTTAAGGAAACTACACCTTTTGAAATCCCGCGGACCTGACTATATTGTCTGAGCGATACTTCTCACTGAGTAAACTAGTTCGATCAGTACACTTATTAATCAGTAAGTTAATGAACGAAACGAAGCCGTGACATAAGGCTTACATTAGAGTGAACTGTAACATCGCGCTGCAGCTTTTTGCCACATGCATAGTTATTGATGCAGAAAATGTTAAATAGCCTAGACCTACTGTATGCAGCGCCACTCTATGCTCTCACCTCAAATGATTTTACCTGGCGATCTACACACACTGGCTCTTAATGAAGCGTTCTATAAAATCACAGGTTGCAACATTATTTCACTGTGGGCTTCTTTCTTTTCATCAGTAGCGATTACAGTTGGGCAGGTGACAGCTGTCACAGTTCGGACATCGCTGCAGACTCGCAGGTTAAGCTTCTCACAGTAGATTCATATTGGTCTGGAAAATGCAGACTACAGGTTTTGTATCTAGGCTATTTATTTTAATGGTATTTATAAGATGCAAATAAAGTGCTGCTGCATTCATTTGTTTTTGTTTTGTCCGCGGTGTTTCCCATTTTGATGACGCAGTGGCGGTGCGACGCTGTGGTGGCAGGTGTTGCCAGATTGTGTGTTTTTCAGCTACATATTAAGGGCTGTTTACGCTGTCTTTTAGCGGGGTTTTCTATTGAAATCTGGCACTCGATGAACGATTGAACGACTGTAAGAGCGCCGTTCACAAACGCCAGAATGAACGCGTTTGCAATAACGTTCAACAGGCAGAAATACATACGTTCAGTTCACGTTCGCCCCCAATATGAACGAGTTCATGAACGATCGTTCATTGAACGCGTTCAGGCACAACACTGCCGTGCAGCAACTCGGACTGCCGAAAGGTTCCTTTCCAGCTTGTGACGTGATTTCATTACTTATTTCTTTAGTTTCTTTAGTTTGACTTCACAGTATTGCCATATACATATACAGGTATATAATGTTGGTCCAGACTCCCTCTATATGTGTAGTGTCGTTTCTAAAGTGTTCCTGGTTCCAATAAACATCACTGGTGACTGACGGCAGACTAGAATCTAACAATGCTTGAGTCCAAAGAATGTAATGTCCAGAAGTTTGTTGAGTTTGCAAAAAGGTCTTGTGGTTTATTTGGTACAAAAATAAAAGCAAACTGACTTCTTACTTAAAAACAAACAAAGGAGCAGAATGTGGGCTAAGCCATTGTAACAACCTTTTGCTGTGTAATCAGCCACACCTGACACTCTGCCCATCTCCTATTATATGCACACAGGCACTCAACACCTGAGGGGTATACTACGAAGCGAGATTAAGGGCTGAGCGAGGTCTGTTGAGTCTGAAGCCAGAGTTTTCAGTATCACGAAAGGTGGCTCTCTTTCTACCTGGCTAGATCACCGTGGTAACAGCGGCTGCACGGTTAACCTGCTCAGACCAGTTTTTGTTCCAGAGTTTGAGCTTAAATTTGTCTCTTAGAGCGCTGCCCTTTAAGGAAACTACACATTTTGAAATCCCGCGGACCTGACTATATTGTCTGAGCGATACATTCTCACTGAGGAAACTCGTTAAATAAGTAAACTTATTGATCAGTAATATAATGAACGAAACAAAGCCGTGACATAAGGCTTACAGCAGAGTGAACTGTCACATCGCGCTGGGGCTTTTTGCCACATGCATACAGTTATTGATGCAGAAAATGTTAAATAGCCTAGACCTACTGTATGCAGCGCCACTCTATGCTCTCACCTCAAATGATTTTACCTGGCGATCTATACACACTGGCTCTTAATAAAGCGTTCTATAAAATCACAGGTTGCAACATTATTTCACTGTGGGCTTCTTTCTTTTCATAAGTAGCGATTACAGTTGGGACGTGACAGGTGACAGCTGAAACAGTTCGGACATCGTTGCAGACACGGAGGTTAAGCTTCTCACAGTAGATTCATATTTGTCCGAAAAATACAGACTACAGGTTTTTTAATGTAGGCCTATTGGTATTTGTAAGATTCAAATAAAAGGCTAATAGTCTAAATCAAAATTGTATTCATTATGATGTGGCCCAAAACTAAAGTGATTTTCCATAGGCTATTCATTTGGGGACAGTGTCAGACTTAAATTACATTCTTAAGTGTGGGACTATAGGCGTAGTACTATAAATATAGCAAAGTAGCCTATATATATATTAGGCTAGATGGTATAGTGTTGAAATCCGAGTTCAATGTTTCATTGTTTTATAATGTCACGTTACGCACTGCGAGAACGATCGGCAAGATAAATAAATCATTTCCATGCTGGCAGCATTCCACTATCCTTATTTGCAGTAAGAGTTTTTTTCGGCTCTCAGTTTTCTGCTGTAATAATTCAGGCTGACAAACTCTTCCTCTTGAATGAAGTTGGCGACACACTTTTGTTTTACTCAGCTGTTCGCAATCAGTCCGTTTGTGTAAAGTTAGCGGCACAAGATCAGTCCAGTCCGTGCGGAAGCAGGGTCAAATGACGGGTCAAACGCCCCCTTTCATGGGGACGCGCACAGAGCCTGAAGCCGAAACCCTCGTTCAACATAAGAGGTTGATAACTTCCTTCGTGATACCGGTTAGCTCTGAGCGAGGGTATGTGTTATGTTGAACCAGATCAAAAAAAGAGAGCCGGGCTCTGTTGAGTTTGTTTCGTAGTATACCCCTCAGCAGAGGTCGCCGAAAACAATAGAGAGCACTTGATTTCTTTGCAGCGCAGCCTGTTTAGGCGGAACACATTTTTAATGTAATCGTGGGAAGCCAAAATCATCATCAAAATGTGATTCATTGTTTCGCCCTAGTTCTAACAGAAAGAAGACAAGAACATTTTACTGCTAAGTTTAGTGTTTTAGTGTTTATATACACACGGTTTTTAAAAACGGCGGTTGCCGGCACTGACTCCTGATTTTGACCAATCCACGACGTACACTCACATCGCTTTAGTTTCTCTGGTGCTGTAAAAGGTGGTGTTTTGGGACGCGGGTGCGGACCCAGGGGTGTCTCAAAGTCACCCCGGAGGGATAACCACTATGACCACTAAAATAAACCACTCCCGCCCACCACAGCAACACCTTCGTCAAATTCGCCGACGACACCACAGTAGTGGGGCTCATCTGAAGGGGGGATGAGACCCACTACTGAGACGATGTGGAGCGTTTGGTGGGGTGATGCAGTGCCAACAACTTCCTCCTCAACACCACAAAGACCAAGGAGCTGGTTGTGGATTATAGGAGGAAGAAAACGGTCATCCAGCCGCTGCTGATAGGCGGGGTCTGTGTGGAGAGGGTCTCTGACTTCCGCTTCCTGGGAGTTAACATCATGGAGGACCTGACCTGGGGCGTCAACACCACTGGGCTAGTGAAGAAGGCCCAGCAGAGACTCTACTTCCTGAGAGTTCTCAGGAGGAACAACATCCCCCAAAAACTGCTGGTGTCCTTCTACCGCTGCTCATCCTGACCTACTGTCTGTGTGTCTGGTTTGCAATCTGCACGGTGGCACAGAGGAAAAGGCTCCAGGGGGTCATAAAGGCAGCGCAGAGGATCACCGACTGCCCTCTTCCCTCCCTGGAAGAACTGCACAGCTCCCGCTGCCTCAAAAAGACTCACTCCATCCTGCAGGACTCATCACACCCCGGTCACAAACTGTTTGAACTACTGACCTCAGGCAGGAGATACCGGTCAATGAAAACGAAAACGAAAACAAACAGACTACAAAACAGTTTTTACCCAACAGCCATAACCTCACTAAATGTTGCTAAGACTAGGGCATAGTTTTGTGTAAGCACATTTATGAATGTGGGTGTTTGTGTGGGTGTGTCTTTTGTGTTTCTTTTTTAATGCCTATAGTTGACTATTTCTATAGTTTTAGTTCTATTTAGTTTTTATTTATTTATTTATGGATACATAATCTACCTCATGTGATGTTTGTGATGTATTTTGCACTAACAAGGACTGCACTTAATTCC